>JAOTOM010004102.1:0-32500 GCA_034440615.1 Ashinkailepas kermadecensis | reverse complement strand
GCCCCATATGCATGTGTCTGGATCGCCGACAGACCAGATACCCACCAAATTATCGCACCATAATTTCAGATCCCCATGCCACAAAATCCATGATCTATGACTTCAATTGTATGGTCGACTTTCTGCGTGATGCGCCCAACATCCTTTGTGCTAGAGGTAATCAAATTTTCCAAAGTTGAAGTCTTTTTGCCGTGATTGGTTTCTTTTTAAATCCAAATATTTCACCAACTAATGGAAATGTATCAAGTGTATGTCATCGTTATAATAAGCGTGTGGAAGGGCAACTTCGTGCCTTTCACTTTTACGAAACACTTCATTATATCCAATGAGACCTTCGTGACCTGTGTCTGCTTAGCGCTGGTTATTTGATACTGTGATATCATTAATATTTTGGGCATTCGATATCTACCGCGGTTAAGTATTTCATATTTGATCAACGAATACCAGGGGAATCAATAAATTTGCATTGGTGAGGGGCACTAATCAGAAGGGACGTTATTTCCTCCGAGGGGCGCCACTGCAAAAGCCCCTGGAAAGATGTCTTCCGCTGAAAATCCATAGGATGAGAGGTGGAGGTGAGGGTGTACTCGAGGGTAGTGAAGGGCGCCTTGTTCTCTCCAGCGTGGCCTTTGGCTGATAAATACGGTCAGCGAGTGACGGGGTGTTAGCACTCAAGCCTGCCTATAGAGGGGACCTTTTCCCTGTTCGAAGGAGTCATCTTTTCATGGGGGGTAGGTGGGGGGGAGACACATGCTTCCAGTGCCTCTCTCCTGCATCCGCTCCTGGCGCACACTAATATTTTCCGTGTGTATTTGCTCAGAGCGCATTTTTCACGACCATGCGCCCATGCATGCCATCATATATTGTCGGACTTTTGAGTCATCCCAATCATTTTGATTAGGCGACACCCCTACCTAGCATCGATTGCAGGTGTTTGAGGGAGAGACGGTGGACGCGCCACCAAGGGAGGCCTGAGACAAGTCACCATGTGGCTCTGAATGGGGGCTGAGCGGCGCCTTTGGCTGATAAATCCGGTCAGCGAGTGACGGGGTGTTAGCACTCAAGCCTGCCTGTAGAGGGGACCAGCTTGTATGCTTGTAGTGAGCAACGAGCATGTCACATGATACTGCAGTTACATATGCCTACTGATTCGTCAAAGAAAGATATAAGATTCAAAGTAAGTAAGGTACAAAACTGGATGCTGGATTATCGATCACATAAGGAACTAAAACATGTATGTTTGAGTCATGCTAGCATCTATTGAAGTATGTCAATCCTTGGTTTAATTGTCTTGCTGTTAGCGATCAATAAGTGACAGTCTGGTAATATGTGAAACTATGTATGTGATAGTCTGGACACTTCTGCGCATTCGCAGTGAGACTTCACCAATAATTTGCCGTTTGCCGCGTTCCCAGGCAATGGCTGCTAAAGCTGATACTGGCTGCGTCTGCTGCTTGGGTTGGATATCAAGGTAATGCTTGCCTTAGTTGTGATTAGAAAACTCACATCTGCAAGTGATGATTGTCTTGCTGCATTGGTGCAAGGAACAATTATGTTGGAATGCAGATTTAATATCGTTCGCACAGCCCATCTTCAGCTAATATTGAATGCACCAGGGTGTGGGTTGGTTATACCTTCCAGCCTTCACGTCTAAGTGCAATGAAGCTGAAGAACACAACCGCCTAGATTTTGCTGGTAATATATTCTTCATGCCACTCCTCACACCATTTCTGGATCTATTCTGAAAGGGGTAGATACATTAAACGTGCTCTGTCGAACACTACGCCCTTCGCTTTCTGCCCCACCTGATGTCACAACCTCCCTGATCAATAATGACAGACGAAGCGCTATATGACGGCCTTAGACAAATAATCCGATCAATTTCAACAACTTGATCAAGCTGGCGCATCGCAGTTTCTGGATACATATCGTTTAAGGACACGGTTGTGGCACGACATAATCCTATTACAGTTTAGCAAGGTATGTAGCATAGTAATGTGTTGCAGATTATTTGTTCACATAAAACCCATCAGAGGAATATTATGACAATCAAATTCTATAGTTTTTTTGCCATGCGAAAACAACAATGTTGACTTCCATCCTCTCTGAACTAATGACATCACTCTGTCTTCTGGTGAAAATATGACCAGTAACTTTAAATGCAGCGATAGTTAATGCGTATGCACAGCATATGGCGTTTCGTCTGATGTCACATGATTCACTTAGATAACCCAAAGATGAAAAGTAATATAACTCGCGGTGTACTTCAAAATGAAGTCATGAGCTCCAGAATAGCAAATACTAAATGAGGATCAAAAGACATTCCTGAACGGGACATGTTCTCTACGACGTTGAGACCAGCATGAGAACGTCTGGACGCCTCTACTCAGGAAACGCCGGTTCAAGTAGTCCTGGGTGGCCATCAAGGACCGAATAACATCCGAGGATTGTAGGCCAAACGTTCCATCACCTGCTGGATGAAACGAGGTCTAGTCGAACCGTTTTACACCGGATGTGCGTCTTCGTCAAATACCCCTGGAGCTGTAGATGACGGAGTACGCCTGTAGAGTCGACCCCACACGTCTTGATATCGTATGCTTGTTTCAGTGGGATTGACGACGTCGCATAGACTTCTGCTCTCGCCGGACGGCAATAGCACTGCCGCCAATTATCCGGCCGTCGACACCTGCACGGCCATGTTCAGACTGACTGACACCTAGCCGCTCTGGGATACCCAGCCTAACCCGCCCGGCACGTGCGCCGCCTCCAGACTCAGCCGTGGAGCCGCCGCCGCCGCCTGCCTCGACCGTCTGAGGAGACGTCGCGGCCGGCCGGCCGCCGTTCTCTTCCTCGGCGACTCGCGCGCGCGCATCCTGTTCGAACGGCTGACCAGCACACTGTCGCTGCAGGCGCGCGGCCGCACCCCGCAGGAGGTGTTCCCCGATGTGCCCAATGCCAGGGCGCACGTTCGCGGACAGCCAACGCTCTGCGCCGGCGGCTACATATTCAAACAGGGCGCGTACATCGGTCTCGACTGTGATCTGAAGTCCACCAATGAAGGCATCAGCGCTACGTTCCGCTGGTGTCCTTTGGTAGACGAGCAGTACCTGGAGACGCTGACGTCGCTGGAGCGGGAGTGCCGCCGGGGCGTCCACTCCTGCCCCGACCTGGTAGTCCTCACCTCCGGCATGTGGTACACCAAGGGGTCGTTCAACAAATCCATTGGGTACCAGCCGTATGAGGAGAGGACGCTGCTGTTCCGGCAGAACGTCGCACCGCTGATACCGGTACTGCGGAAACTAGCCAGGTACACCCAACTGGTGTACAGATTGGACGGCCCAGAGTACCTGGAAGGCAAGGCCAACAAGTCCAGGATAGGAGGAGCGATAATGACGAAAAATGTCATGGCCATGACAGTCCTGGAGCAGGTGAGTTTGATGAGAGAGTCAGAGGGAGAGAGAGAGAGAGAGAGAGAGAGAGAGAGAGAGAGAGAGAGAGAGAGAGAGAGAGAGAGAGAGAGAGAGAGAGAGAGAGAGAGAGAGAGAGAGAGAGAGAGAGAGAGAGAGAGAGAGAGAGAGAGAGAGAGAGAGAGAGAGAGAGAGAGAGAGGGGGGCAGGGAGATAACTGCATAGGGTGATCTATCCTGGCGTTAATGTCTTTGATTTGATTTGATTTTCTTATCATAGGTACTTCGGCCTGCTCAGGCCATTTCGTGCCGTGAATAGAAAGAGAGAGAAAAATATCATGTTCTGAAAGTTAATTTATAAGTCCTGAGGTAATTTGGCTCTTCGAATAAAAATGAAAAGGAGATTGATGAGAAAAGGGTGTGTATCTCCTAATAGTGTGGCCAAAGAAAAGGGCATGTTGTGTGCACGGCAGTAGTTGGTAAGTGTTTTTCAATGTTCATGGTAATGTTGACAGTGTAGGATAATATGTGAAACTGTAAGATGAGTGTTGGATGATGGGCATGAAGGTCGAGGTGAAGCAGTGTAAATATATCGATGGGTGAGAAAAGTGTGACCTATGCGGAGCCGCGATATAACTTTTTCTTCTCGTCTATTTTCTTATATGATGTGGTCCAGTTATCGATGACAGGTTTGATGATACGTAATTGTGTGTGATTTGTAGCTTCAGTCCATTGTTGGTTCCAAAAATGCCGAATGTTCTGTCGTATTGTTGATTTGATGGCGTCAAAATGTGGTGAGATTTCTGTGATGTGTGGTAATTGTAATGATTGTTTTGCGAAATGATCTGCTTCCTCGTTTCCTGGGATGCCACAGTGACTGGGCACCCACAGGAAACGGACCCTCATGCCCATAAGGTGAAGTGTTTCAAGTTTGTCATAAATGGAAATATGGCAATAGTGCGAAAAGGAAAGTGAAGAAAAAGATTGAAGAACAGATTTTGAGTCGGGACAAATGACGACATGGCGCATGGGGTTACAAATTGAACGGTTGCGGACATAGCGAAGGGCAATGAGAATGGCGTGCAATTCGGCGATGAAAATGGAGGTCCCGTTTGGCAAGCGATGTTGTTTTGTGTATGTACCGGAAACAATGGCATTTCCTGTGAAATTTGCGTATTTAGATCCGTTGGTGAAAACAAAAGGAATATGGCGATAACGGGAACGAAACTAGTGGAATTTTTGTTTGACGTATTCTGGACAAAGATGTGATTTTGGAGTGGTGGTGAGATAAAAATATGTCGTTCGGTCATCTGCCACGGTTGTGTCGTTGGTGGAGGAAGAGCAGTAATATGTGGAATATTGTATTGGAGTTGTGTAGAAAATGTTTTGATGCGTGAAGCTATGGTAAGGCCGGTTCGCTTTTCGGCGGGACCTAAATAGTCGTGGTGTAAATTTGGGAGAACTTGTAATGATGCATGTGTGGGATGGTGCTCATTAAGTTGAATTTTTGCGGCAGATCGAAGTGTTTGTTCCATTCTTCGAAGTTCTAATGGTGGAATTCCTGCTTCTGTTTGTAAAGAATTGATGGGAGAAGTTGTCATTGCACCAAGTGCTAAACGGATAAATTTATGTTGTATGGTGTCCAAAATTTTCAAAGCGGAGGTACTGGCACCAGCGTAGAATAGCGACCCATATTCTATGATGGGAAGAACTAAGGATTTGTAAAGATGTAAAAGCGTATGACGATCGGCTCCGAATGAGGAAGAAGTAATACAGCGAAATATATTGAGTCGGTGAAAACATTTGGTCTGGACGTGTTTGATCTGTTGATACATGGATAGCATACGATCAAAAATAATACCTAGGAATTTAAGTGAATTTACAAAAGGTATGTTGTTGTTACCGAGGTGAGGCGGTGTGTCTGGGTTCGGGCAGGGTGTCGATTTGCTAAATATCAGTGTTGCAGATTTTGGGGCCGACAAAAAAGAAACCATACTTTAAGGGCCATTCGTGTACTCGGTCAAGTGCGTCTTGCAATCGAATTAAACAATGTTCATAGTTTTTGCCGGAGCACCAAATCGCACTATCATCTGCAAATAGTGAATATGATAGATCGGCAGGCATGTCATCGAAAAAGATAATTAATGATGATGTTAAATAATACTGGTGAAATACAACTTCCCTGTGGTAATCCGTTCTGAAGAAAACGTGGATCGGAGATGGCTGACCGGCACCTGATATGGAATCACGAGAACCAGATAAAAAAAACCTACTAAATAATGTGCTAAGTGTCCTTTTATGCCGAATTGCTGAATTTTGAAGAGTAATGTGGGTTTGAAAACCATATCGTATACTTTGCTTATGTCTAAAAATACTGCTACAGTGTGTTCATGTTTTTTGTAGCCTTGGCGGATGTCTGTCTCTAATCGAATAAGGTGATCTATGGTGCTGCGTCCTCGCCGAAAACCGCATTGAAAGGGAGATAGAAGATAATTTGTTTCCAGGTGCCAGGTCAGTCTTTTTATAATAATACGTTCAAAAAGTATTCCAAGACAACTGGTGAGAGCAATGGGTCGAAAATTATTGGGGTCGCTGTGATCTTTGCCGGGTTTTGGTATCGGAATGATGGTGGCTTCTTTCCAAGATTCGGGGAAAATATGCCCTGACCATAATGGATTACATTTTCGTAAGATGGAATGTTTCGTGTGGTCGGATGGATGTCTGAAAAAGAATAATGTAAATTGTCTGGCCCTACAGAAGTATTACCGGCGGAGGAAGTTGCCGTCTCTAGTTCCGAAAGTTGAAAAGGAGCATTATATGTTTCAATGTTGTCAGAATTGAATTGTGCTACACCGGTGTGAAAACTGTGTTGTGCATTTTGTAAGAATTCAGGTCTGTATTTGTTATCCGAGCTATTTTGACCCAGGGTGTCCGCTATTGTGTTTACTATTGCTTTTGGGTCTATAGTGGTGATATTTTGGATTTTGAGGGCCGGGAGTGATTTGAATGCGTCCGGACAGTCGGCGGATTAATTGCCAGATTTGGCTTAAGGGTGTTCGAAAAGTGAGTTGTTTGAAATATTCTGACCATGAACGATGTCTGGCGTCGCGAATGAGGCGGCGTGTCCTAGCTCGTTCATGGTTACGAATGAATACATTTTGTTGATCTGTGTCTTAAATATTTACTAAATGCTTCTTTCCTTACCGCGATGGCATGTGATATTTCTGGACTCCACCAAGGCACTGGCGTTCGTTTTGTAACAGGTTTTGTAATTGGAATTGCCACAGATGCTGCTTCGAGAAGTGTATTTATGATTAAGTTCATGTTTTGCACAGGGGAAAGATCTGGGTTGTATTGTAAAAATGAGAGTTCGTGAAACTTGATCCAGTCTGCTTTCGAAGTTTTCCAGCGCGGGATAAAACTGGGTGTGGTATCACCTTTTGGGGCGCAGGACTTGAATAGGGTCACTGACCTGTGACGTCATAAGAAGGACCATGACATAGTATTTGTCAGTGCATTCACAAATTATCAGCAATTAATTCCACTTATTGTCCCAACATGTCAG
Source organism: Ashinkailepas kermadecensis (assembly GCA_034440615.1). Lineage (NCBI taxonomy): Eukaryota > Metazoa > Arthropoda > Thecostraca > Neolepadidae > Ashinkailepas > Ashinkailepas kermadecensis. The sequence continues at coordinate 25,529 of JAOTOM010004102.1, read as the reverse complement.
TGTTGGGCGCAGGATAGTGATGGCCAGGGGTGTCGTTCTAGGAAATTGATTGGGATGACTCAGATGCTCGAAGTTGTATGGTGCGATGGATCTGGACGGGAACCTAGAAAGCCGTACTGAGTACATGCACACGGAATATCGTATATGAGGTGGATATCTTGACCGCGGAAGATACTAAGTACGCAATGTATGAATTTTATTACGGCATCAAAAGTTCAGTACAACAGAAGGATCCAGGTGCCTGCTTCGCATTTCCCAGCATGCCTCTTCTTGCGCATACGATAATCTGAGTATATTGGTTGAACTCCGACTACAACACCTATTCGCTGAATTAATCCGCCCCGTCTCGTGGGAGGGGGGGGGGGGCTTTTTGGCGGATAGCGAAAAACAGTGCACGGCAGCGCGTCGAAATTTTGCACACCTTTTACCACATCAATTTGGCATGTTGTGAGCAAATTTTGAAGTCAGGTCATCTGTGGTCTAAGAGTTATTAAAGGTCAAGTGATGTGACCTCCAAAAATGTTCAGCACGTTATCAAGCTTTAGCGGATTAGGATATTTAATGAAACTTTCAGCGTATGCTGATCTTTAATGATGCAACGAAACGCACCAGATGATTTTTCAAATTTTGTATTACGTATTAGTTCTACATATTTGCCAATTAGGGCTAAAATCGAAGATACTGGCTAAAGTAAGCATGTTTATGGGGGAAAGTTGACTTAAAGCAACGCTTTGCGGTCCACTCTATTCATTAGAAAAGGAAAATAAATAAATAAAAATGAAAACTTTGAAGTTTGAAAAATTAAAATATAAAATAAAATGTTGATTTTTGGGTTGACAAATAGTTTAGGGAATTTGTCGCTTTCACCTTCTTTTTCTGACTCCAAATACTATTTGTTTTTAAAATATCCACAAAATGAACTCCTCAGAGCAACAAAATTATGTCGGTCGTGATCATATAGATCACATTCCATAGTGACGTCACTTTTGGGGATACCATCTTGGGGGTGATTTTGGACCATACTCGTCGAGCGCTTTCCGATTACACCACTTTCGTTTTCGTGCAACGCTTAGTTTGGAAGTTAGAGGGGGCGTAAAAGACCCCCCCCCCGAGACGGTGTGTAAGGGTCTGACCGGAAATACGTGTTAAACGGCGGCACCATCGTTGGTGGTGCCGCCGTTGGTAGATGGTGGTATATCACGAACGCGTACCACAGGCTACAGAGGAAAAGCAAAGTAGAAGCAAAGCAAGAGGAAAAGCAAAGCTAAGAGGAAAAGTAAGCAAGGCAAGGCTGTCATCAGATCAGCATCAAATCGTATCTGGACATACCTGCAATGTGCAGTGATGATTTAGTGGTTCCTATTTTATGTGTAAAAGTCATTGGAATGGCTCAAATCCTGATTCGTGTGGCTCAAAAAAGTTTGGAGTGGCTTCAGCCATTCCAAAAGCATGCAAAACGACACCCCTGGTGATGGCTAGTCAAGTTCACAGAGACGCAATGCTTTTTCTTCAGCACAAAATGATAAACCTGCCTGACACTTGATCGCTGACACAAAGTGATCCTCACGGGTACCTACCTACCGCGCCAGATGCAATATGTAGGTCATAGAACCTGATTCAATAGGGCCGGGTTGCGTTATTTCCATGTTTGTTGTTATTCAATACATATCAGTTGTTCCTAAGTACAATTGCGTAGCTACGCGTAAGTAAACCCATGGGTGACCTATCGGTAACAAGTGACCTGGAAATTCGTGATGGTTTTCAAGAGAAACTATAAGATCTACATTAAGAAGGTAGAAATGTGTTTTTCTTAGAAAAACGTTTTCCTATCATATGCAATATGTGCAATATATATATATATATATATATGTGTGTGTGTGTGTGTGTGTGTGTGTGTGTGTGTGACTTTCCCACCATTTCCTCTTCTTATTCCCGAGATATCCAGCGTCAAACCAACCCATGTTATTTGACATACGTCTTTGTTATACTTCATGTAGCTTTCCAATGGAAAAGAGCTTACACGAAATCCTTCCTACTCGGAAAACGCAAAATCGCAAAAAGTCGTTAATAGCGAACGGCCATATCGGATATTTATAAGAACACATTTTTAATTTGTGTTGTTTTGTCAGCAAAATCATGCCCATTTTTATTTCTGCCGTAAAATTTGTCGATTTCGATGGGCTAGGGGTCACGGGAGGTCACGAGGTCAAATGTAGGAAATACTGATATTTTATTTCGGGAATGTTTCAGTTGATCCTTTTTCTTCTGAAACATATATATATATATATATATATATATATATATATATATATATATATATATATATATATATATATATATATATATATATATATATATATATATTTATATATATATATATATATATATATATATATATATATATATATATATATATATATATATATATATATATATATATATATATATATATATATATATATATATATATATATATATATATATATGTGTGTGTGTGTGTGTGTGTGTGTGTGTGTGTGTACTTTCCCACCATTTCCTCTTCTTATTCCCGAGATATCCAGCGTCAAACCAACCCATGTTATTTGACATAAAAATACTGCCGGAGGCTATAGCTCAAAATCCGTTGGCCAAATCGGGCTGAAATTTGCACAGTCGTGTTCAGAGCCAAAGACAACCCTGTGAGCAAATTTTTGTCTTGATACAAAATTATGGGGTGAAGTGCATTGGTCGATCTGTCATGGAAAGCACCTCGGACTTACAATTGAATTAACTGATCTGAAGTTCAATTACTATCGCAAGAGCAGCAGGAAAGGAATTGTAATGCATGGTAATCATGCGATCTGGTGAAGACACAATGAATGAAAGCATTGGAATATTAACGGGATTGCTTACTGGATCGCTTACTGGATTACTTCATGGGTTTCAGTTTGCACTACTGGAATGCATACTCTCAAGTCTCTGTGTTCTTCCATTGTCTTGGCATTTTCAAAACATAGGTGTATTCTGCGAATTGTTCACCTTCGCTACCATGCAAATGCACCAACGCTGAGCTGTTTACTTTTAGTTGTATGTAACGTCTCAATACGCTCCAATGTTGTTAAATTGCATCGGTTTTTACATCTACTGATCAAGTGCATTTTTGCATCACATATTATGCACAAATATATGTTTTGTTTAATCTGATAAGCCTATATCTAGTTTTGAGTGTACGTTGAGTTCATTTACTTTCGCAAATAATAGCAGGGAACGGATTGTTATATTTAGCAAATACTCCATATCGTGTGGATCCGAACAAAAAACATTGTGCGGCTATTTTTATTCGACCGTTTCATCGGGGAAGCCAGGAAAAGTGCGGGAAGGGCGTACAGATACAATCGCAGGTTCACCAGCACCAATAGTAGAACGACCAGACCGCTGACTATGCATTGGTGCAGAGCATTATCAGTTTCTATTACATGAAGTCCACGAACCACTCATCACGAAACGAATATCGAGTTCACAAGGTCATCCTTTCTCCATTTCATTGTACTTATTTGCGTACTTGTTCCCTATCTCTGCATCTTTCTACGTGCTATTTTGCTATTTGTTGAACGAGGCGCCGGTAGTGGCTGACAAGCCCCAAGCTGCAGCATCCTTACCCAGTAACCAGTAACTCCTAGCCTTACATCCCTCCCACATCCCATCGCCTATCTCCCTATTCCCCATTCCTGTTTATCTCATGACTCATTTCGACGCGCACGAAAATAGCCACTTCGGTCCGTGGATGTGTCTGTAGTAAATACGTGAGTACATACAGACATACATGCATACATACATACATACATACATACATACATGCATGCATACATACATACATGCATACATACATATATGCCGACACCATCAGACCAGCTGAGGGTCGCTGGTGCCACAGCAGCGGCCCGGCTGGCGCACGTGCGTCTCGCGGCACAGGTAGCTGAGCAGTACATCGATGCCGACGCTGAGCACTGTGACGCCCTCGTGGTTTTCGTCCAGACACTCGTTCCTGACCTGCTGACCACGCAGCATGCCGGCTGCCGTGAGGCGCAAACACACCGAGTGATAGAACCAGAGTGCGTCTGCCAGCGAAGTCGTCCAACACACCGCTCCCGGTACCTGTGTCAGAGGCGAGACGTCACAGAGTATTCCTGGCACGCGTGTCAAAGGCGGCACGTCACTGAGTGCTCCCGATACCTGTGTCAAAGGCGGGACTTCACTGAGCGCTCCCGGTACCTGTGTTACAGGCAGGACTTCACTGAGCGCTCCCGGTACCTGCGTCTGAACTTGAATGTCACCGGACGCCCCGGGTACCTGTGCTTGAAGTGGGATGTCATACGGTGGTCTCGAAGTCCAGGTCAGAAATGTGACGACAAAAAGCACTCCCGGCACCTGTGTCGGAGGCGGGACGTCACGGGGACCTAAAATCGCGTCCGGTGTCACGCGTGGCTATTGTCCCATGAAAATAGCTACTTAAGTATCAGTGGCGCTACATGGAAGTTCATAATTTGCGTTGATGGCTATGGGATATACTTGGAGAAGATTAATCATAGTTACTGCATGCATCCCCATAATTAACCATTGCAGATCTTTTGTGGGCTTTTCTTCAGTCATGAAGGCCGGAAGTTATTATTTGCGCGTTTAGCCATGTCAACCCCAGCACATGCGTAAGACTCTTGTGCATGATTTGCCGCAATCTCCAATGTGACAGAAGTGTTGTCCTTGAGCTTGGCACTTCCAAAATAAAGCCCAAACAACATCCATTCACAAGCAGTAGGACACTGAACGCGTAATTCAGTTTCTCCGTCCAATGAGTCTACAAATGACATCTAAGTCAGTGTCAGTCATCCAAGGTACAGTTAAGCCATTGGCTTCGAATGGAATTCGAAAGACTCATAAGTGAAAAGTCATCAGGTTAGTTGACTAGCCATCACCAGGGGTGTCGTTTTGCATACTTTTGGAATGGCTTAAGCCACTCCAACTTTTTAGAGCCACATGAGTCAGGATTTGAGCCATTCCAATGGTTTTGACACATAAAATAGGAACCATTAAAGCATCACTACACATTGCAGGTATGGCCAGAGATGATTTGATGCTGATCTGATGACAGCCTTGCCTTGCTTACTTTTCCTCTTAGCTTTGCTTTTCCTCTTGCTTTGCTATTGCTTTGCTTTTCCTCTGTAGCCTGTGGTACGCGTTCGTGACATACCACCATCGCGACGGTGGTGCCGCCGTTTAACACGCGCCCTGGAGGGCCTCTGAAAATTACGCGCACTGTAGGGGGGGGGGGCCGGATTCCGCCAACCCACCACCCCCACCCCCCTAAGATCTCAGCTCCTATTAAAGCTGGAGGAACGAAATTCGCAGGGTGGATGGGTATGTTAGTGAACTATATTGTGTGCAAATTTTATAACCTTAGGTCAATATCTTCAAGGTCAAATGAGGTCACATTTGTCCCCAAAAAATTGTTTTGCGTGGCTTGGCTTATCATTGTTATGGATCGCTGTGATTGTGTTTAAATGCTCCAAAATGGGCATCAATTATGTTTTGGACATTACTAATGATGCAATACAGATGCTAGACCCGACATTTGACCTCAGGTCACCTATATAGCAGCACTTTATCAGGTGAGTTAGCTGTTCCAGTTACCGGAACCGGGCCGCCCGCCCGACTGCTCCGTCGGGCAGCTTGGCGCAATCGGCTTCGCGAAGAAAGGAGTGAAGTACATGAATAAAGCATAGAAAGGCTTAGGTACACAATGACAAACAGTAGTGCATTCATGACAACAATCCAGTTGACCAAGTTTGGTTCCATTAACCTATCATGAACTTGACCTGACTTGACCTCGGTGACCTAACATAACCTTGAAACTATATAGCATATCAATATGCATCACACAAGTCGTTAGTGTTGCCAAGAACACTTCCCTTTTGCGGATATACGGGAAGCTTATCAGCGCCAATTTTTGTGATCTGGCGGTACGAATTTTTTTGATTTAATGGCCCCTAACTCGAGAAAAAAAAATCGGCCGATTTCCATTGTACTACTTTAAACGACGCGCCGGTCATTTTTAAGCAGGTACGTAAAAAAATGGCGTATATCGACCAGTAAAATCTGGAGTTATGCACGAAAAACCGGATGGGTTGGCGGATTTTGCCCCCTCCCACCCTCCAGTGCGCGTGTTAACACGCGCCCTGAAGGGCCTCTGAAAATTACGCGCACTGGAGAGGGGGGGGGGGCGGATTCCGCCCCCTCCGACCGCCACCTATTCCGCGAATAGGTGTTGTAGTCGGAGTTCAACCAACATACTCAGATTATCGTATGCGCAAGAAGAGGCATGCTGGGAAATGCGAAGCAGGCACCTGGATCCTTCTGTTGTACTGAACTTTTGATGCCGTAATAACATTCATACTTTGCGTACTTAGTATCTTCCGCGGTCAAGATATACACCTTATATACGATATTCCGGGTGCATGTACTGAGTACGGCTTTCTAGGTTCCCGTCCTGATCCATCGCACCATACACCTTCGAGCATCTGAGTCATCCCAATCAATTTCCTAGAACGACACCCCTGGCTAACACTATCCTGCCAACACTATCCTGCGCCCAACACTGACCATGTCTGGACAATAAGTGGGATTAATTGCCGATAATTCGTGATTACACTGACATATGTTGTGTCATGGTCCTTCTTATGACGTCACAGGTCAGTGACCCTATTCAAGTCCTGCACACCAAAAGGTGGATAAAGCACGGCCAATTACCTAACCCAAACGGCGGTGTGATATCCCTGCGCTGTTTTTCGTAAAACCGATAAAATATGGGTAGCATGAACCACTGAACGGGACTGTACTGGACTGTACTGGACTGTGCTGGACTGTACGGGACTGTACGGTATTGTACTGGAAGGTACAGGACTGTACGGGACTGTACAGGGCTGTACTGCACTGTTCGGGACTGTACTGAGCTGTATGGGACTGTACTGGACTGTACGGGACTGTACGGTGCTGTACAGGACTGTACGGTACTGGACGGAACTGTACGAATCTGTATTTGACTGCACGGGACTGTACGGTACTGTACGGCACTACACTGGATTGTACTGGACAGCACAGGACTGTACGGGACTGTATGGCACTGTACTGGACTGTATGGGACTGCAAGGGACTGCACTGGGCTGTATGGGACTGTACTAGACTGTATGGGACTGTACGGGACTGTACTGGACTGTACCGGACTGTACGGGACTGTACGGGACTGTACGGGACTGTACTGGACTGTACGGGACTGTACTGGACTGTACGGGACTGTACGGGACTGTACGGGTTTGTACTGAACCGCACAGGACTATACGGGACTGTACTGAACTGTACTGGACTGTACGGGACTGCACTGAGCTGTACGGGACTGTACTGGACTGAACGGGACTGTACGGGACTGTGCGACACTGTACTGAACTGTACGGGACTGTACAGGATTTTACTTGACTGCACAGGACTGTAGGAACTGTACGGGACTGTACTGGATTGTACTGGACTGTACGGGATAGTACGGGACTGTACGAGAATGTACGGGACTATACGGTACTTTACGAGACTGTGCGGAACTGCACGATACTGTACGGAACTGTATGGGACTGTACGTGACTCTACGGGACTGTACCAGACTGTACGGAAATGTACGAGACTGTGCGGGACTGCACAGGACTGTACTGGACTATACGGGACTGTACTGGGATGTACGGGACTATACGGGACTGTACTGGACTGTACGGTACTGTACGGGACTGCACGGAACTGTACGAAACTGTACGGCACTGTGCGGGACTGTACTGGACTGTACGGGACATCATTGGGCTGTAGGGTACTGTAAGGGACTGTACTGAACTATACGGAACTGTGAGGCACTGTACGAGACTGTACGGGGCTGTATTGGATTATACGGGACTATATCTCTCTCTCTCTCTCTCTCTCTCTCTCTCTCTCTCTCTCTCTCTCTCTCTCTCTCTCTCTCTCTCTCTCTCTCTCTCTCTCTCTCTCTCTCTCTCTCTCTCTCTCTCTCTCTCTCTCTCTCTCTCTCTCTCTCTCTCTCTCTCTCTCTCTCTCTCCTCCTGACACTCTCATTAAACTCACCTGCTCCAGGACGGTCATGGCCATGACATTTATCGTCATTATCGCTCCTCCTATCCTGGACTTCTTGCCCTTGCCTTCCAGGTACTCTGGGCCGTCCAATCTGTACACCAGTTGGGTGTACCTGGCTAGTTTCCGCAGTACCGGTATCAGCGGTGCGACGTTCTGCCGGAACAGCAGCGTCCTCTCCTGATACGGCTGGTACCCGACGGATTTGTCGAACGACCCCTTGGCGTACCACATCCCGGAGGTGAGGACTACCAGGTCGGGACAGGAGTGGACGCCCCGGCGGCACTCCCGCTCCAGCGACGTCAGCGTCTCCAGGTACTGCTCGTCTACCAAAGGACACCAGCGGAACGTAGCGCTGATGCCTTCATTGGTGGACTTCAGATCACAGTCGAGACCGATGTACGCGCCCTGTTTGAATCTGTAGCCGCCGGCGCAGAGCGTTGGCTGTCCGCGAACGTGCGCCCTGGCATTGGGCACATCGGGGAACACCTCCTGCGGGGTGCGGCCGCGCGCCTGCAGCGACAGTGTGCTGGTCAGCCGTTCGAACAGGATGCGCGCGCGCGAGTCGCCGAGGAAGAGAACGGCGGCCGGCCGGCCGCGACGTCTCCTCAGACGGTCGAGGCAGGCGGCGGCGGCGGCTCCACGGCTGAGTCTGGAGGCGGCGCACGTGCCGGGCGGGTTAGGCTGGGTATCCCAGAGCGGCCAGGCCTCAGTCAGTCTGAACATGGCCGTGCAGGTGTCGACGGCCGGAGAATTGGCGGCAGTGCTATTGCTGTCCGGCGAGAGCAGAAGTCTATGCGACGTCGTCCATCCCACTGAAACAAGCATACGATATCAAGACGTGTGGGGTCGACTCTACAGGCGTACTCCGTCATCTACAGTTCCAGGGGTATTTGAGGAAGACGCACATCTGTTGTAAAACGGTTCGACTAGGGCTCGTTTCATCCAGCAGGTGATGGAACGTTTGGCCTACAATCCTCGGATGTTATTCCCACTGAAACAAGCATACGATATCAAGACGTGTGGGGTGGACTCTACAGGCGTACTCCGACATCTACAGCTCCAAGAGTATTTGAGGAAGACGCACATCCGTTGTAAAACGGTTCGACTAGGGCTCGTTTCATCCAGCAGGTGATGGAACGTTTGGCCTGCAATCCTCGGATGTTATTCGGTCCTTGATGGCCACCCAGGACTACTTGAACCGGCGTTTCCTGAGTAGAGGCGTCCAGACGTTCTCATGCTGGTCTCAACGTCGTAGAGAACATGTCCCGTTCAGGAATGTCTTTTGGTCCTCATTTAGTCTTTGCCATTCTGGAGCTCATTACTTCATTTTGAAGTACACCGCGAGTCATATTACTTTTCATCTTTGGGTTACCTAAGTGAATCATGTGACATTAGACGAAACGCCATATACTGTGCATACGCATTAACTATCGATGCATTGAAAGTTTCTGGTCATATTTTGCACCAGAAGACAGAATCATGTCATTAATTCAGAGAGGATGGGAGTCAACATTGTTGTTTTCGCATGACTAAAAAACGATAGAATTTGATTGTCATAATATTCCTCTAATGGGTTTATGTGAACCAATAATCTGCAACACATTACTATGCTACATACCTTGCTAAACTGTAATAGGATTATGTCGTGCCACAGCCATGTCCTTAAACGATATGTATCCAGAAACTGCGATGCACCAGCTTGATCAAGTTGTTGAAATTGATCGGATTCTTTGTCCAAGGCCGTCATATAGCGCTTCGTCTGTCAGCATTGATCAGGGAGGTTGTGACATATCAGGTGGGGCAGAAAGCGAAGGGCGTAGTGTTCGACAGAGCACGTTTAATGTATCTACCCCTTGCAGAATAGATCCAGAAATGGTGTGAGGAGTGGCATGAAGAATATCTTACCAGCAAAATCTAGTCGGTTGTGTTCTTTACCTTCATTGCACTTAGAAGTGAAGGCTAGAAGGTATAGCCAACCCACACCTTGGTGCATTTAATATTAGCTGAAGATGGGCTGTGCGAACGATATTAAATCTGCATTCCAACACAGTTGTTCCTTGCACCAATGCAGCAAGACAATCATCACTTGCAAACGTGAGTTTTCTATTCACAACTAAGGCAAGCATTACCTTGATATCCCACCCAAGCAGAAGACGCAGCCAGTATCAGCTTTGGCAGCCACTGCCTGGAAACACGGCAAACGACAAATTACTGGTGAAGTCTCACTGCGAATGCGCAGAAGTGTCCAGACAATCACATACATTATTCCACATATCACCAGACTGTCACTTATTGATCGCTAACAGCAAGACAATACCAAGGATTGACATACTTCAATCGATGCTAGCATGACTCAAACATACATGTTTTAGTTCCTTATGTGATCGATAATCCAGCATCCAGTTTTTGAACCATACTTACTTTGAATCTTATATCTTTCTTTGACGGATCAGTAGGCATATGTAACTGCAGTATCATGTGGCATGCTCGCTGCTCACTACATGCATACGAGCTGTGGAAAACACTGATGTGGTGATCAGCAGTGGGGTCAGTCACAGGCATGGGAGCGGAATTGAGAACTGGTCTTGATGAGCAAGCAAATGATCCACTGCCTGACAAACCCATATTACTGCTAACATTACTGCATTTATCAATTGCAAACCTCACAGTGTCCCAGTAAATATGCCTAAACCATGGAGTACTGTGAGAAATGTAGCTGAAAGAAGTTCTATTTGAGCCCTCCAATTTTTCAGGAGTCCTCCAACACTTTTCACGACACCGCGTCTTTTATGTTTAGCATTCGCCACCAAGTTGTGTGAAAATAATCAGATAGGAATGATGCTGACAGCTTCCTCCACTGCATGGCTGCATCCATTCCAGGTTCCTTGATTCCTACAGATCACATAGGTACATTGAGGAGGCTGAGCAGACTCTTCTCTCAACTTGCCACCTCTGTATGCTTGCATCCTTGATAAGGACAAGTCATCAATATATTGCTATGGTAAGCCAGTTTGCGAAACATTTCTGCAAAGTATGCGCCGTTTGGTACATCATTGAGTTCCGTGATCAAACAATTACCTGCCATGGGTTCTTTTGAGCTCTACATGCATCTAATGAATGATTCGTGGCGGTGATTGATGCATTTTCGGCTTAGAAACTTCCTTTCGCAATGTTTTATTCAGCATTATTGCAGATTAGGTCGTTCAAGAAATAAGTTAATCACATGTTCTGCCTCGTTGAAGCAGAACAATGGTTAGGCATGATTAGTTTTGGGTTATTTTTGTTCATATTTTGGAATTTGTGAGATTGCTTTAAATTAAACGAATGTGTTTTTTAATGAACCAAATAATTAGACTATGGTACGGTACGCCGTAACGGGTTGGGATCCTTTAGTTTTACATTGCTCTTCATTATATATTAATCTCCATTCAGAGCCACATGGTGACTTGTCTCAGGCCTCCCTTGGTGGCGCGTCCACCGTCTCTCCCTTCAACACCTGCAATCGATGCTAGGTAGGGGTGTCGCCTAATCAAAATGATTTGGGATGACTCAAATGTCCGACAATATATGATGGCATGCATGGGCGCGGGGTCGTGAAAAATGCGCACTGAGCAAATACACACGGAAAATATTAGTGTGCGCCAGAAGCGGATGCAGGAGAGAGGCACTGGAAACATGGAGGTGGGTGCAGTGTGCTGTTCTACAACGGTGGGGTCCCAAGGCGGTAGGCCGGGTGGAGGTGGGTGCACTGTGCTGTTCTACAACGGTGGGGTCCCGTGGCGACAGGCAGGGTGGAGGTGGGTGCAGTGTGCTGAACCGTACCGTAATGTGCCAGTCTTCATTTGAGGTTGAATCACCAATCACATGGCTGGTGTGTGCGTGTCGCTCAGAGCGGTACTCCGACTGCAGGCATCGGCTCCAGCTTCAGTTTACGTGTCTGAAATGATAATACTGAAATTATTATATTCGCATTCAGAAAGTGAGGGTGGGGGAGGAAGTAACTGTATTCAGAGCCCAGAACGAATATCAAAGCCGGGGATAATGCTACAGATTCTTTTTTTATTCAGAGCAAATCCCGAGCTCACCCATTCTTGCACTGAATGTGCTTCAGGTGAAGCTGTGAACTCAGCACCGGAGTTGAGCTTAGCTTCACAACAATCTATGAACCCCTAACTTTGCCTCGTCATGTCCAGAGGCCCCAACATTTCAAACCTTGGCAGAGCTAACCAACAGCGATATTCGACCTGTCATATTGTGCACATAACAGCGTATGATTCCGGTATGAGGGAACTTTTCGCTGGATAAGAATCCAAGTTATAAAGCATCCCTCAACCTTCGTGTGAGATACTCCGCGACCTGACAAAAAAACAAAGTGCCAAAAGGTTCGAAAACGAAGCTTCGTACATGGCAGAGACTGTTCCAAGATAGGATGTAGGGACTTTTGTGGATTTCAGCATTATAATAAAGCAAGCCCCTGTATTTATGTTACATTATTTATATATATGTATTATATTATATATATATATATATATATATATATATATATATATATATATATATATATATATATATATATATACCTATATTATGTTATTTATATATATATATATATGACATTTATGTCTATATTTATATTATTCCATCACATACGTGTTCATTTCCTTGAAATTTCAAGTTGAAATAACAAAATAAGTTCCCAGATTTGAACGGGGAGGCATTTATTCTAGGGATGTTCAAGTAAAGGGAATGGTTCATAGTAATTAGAGAGTAGGCAAGCAAGACTGTCCCTGAGGTGTGAACGAGAGGAGTTTTAACCATGTTTTATGTCACTGACAGGGGTGGATCCAGGATAAACAAATTAGGCTGCTATCCCATTATTGAACACCTGGCGTCGCTTGTGATATGTATTTTTATTTGTGGAGACACATTTGGTATAGCGCTACTAAAATAGCCCTTCTTTATTAATACAAATTGAGATGATAACAAAACGAGCTTTCGCCGTAAAAAAATGCTTCCCAAAGTCCGTTACCCTGGATGCACCGAAGATTTTTGCTTTAAATTGGCATTCACGATCTCTCCATCGAAAGCACTATTAACTTGCATTTGATTGGCAGTAATTGAGACCGAACGTGAGATTAAGTCTAAAAGCCATAGCAAAACCCGGATTGCCATAATTTGCCGCGTTTTCCCCACCGCATCCGCCATTTTCAACATTTGAAGGTTTTGCTTTTATAAAAAGGCAACAACGATGCAAGCTTCCCAACGATATTTCCGTCAAATAAATTGGTCCATTAGTTAGCGAAACCTCAAGGGGATGGAATATGCCCACCCCAACGGAATGCTTTTTCATGCATTGCACAATAGGGTTAGCAATGGGATGAATTTGCATGCCTTGCACAATAGGGTTAGCCTGAAAACAGCTGAGGTATTTTACAGCACCCAGCTGATTGGAAGGGGTGGTGGTGGTGAGGTGTAGTGAAACTAATGTCAGACCTATAAAAAAAAATATAGCCATATCTGAAAATGTGTCTCCAATCGTGACCACTTCTGTCCATTCCCTCCACCCCACACTTGACACCGTGGCATCGCAACTCGATTTCTGCAGAGCAAAGACCCGCTCGCTTCGCTGAGCAAAAGATGGCAATTGCCGCAGCGACATAGCGGTGTTGGTTTCATGTCGATCGGTCCATTGGTTATCATGCTATGCCGGTTTAAATGGAGCCGTCTACGTTGATTCATTTGCATGCTCCAAATATTTATCTGTATAAAACCTTCCCGCGTCGGTCACAATGGGGTCTGAAAGCTACGATTTGGCCACCAGGGCGGCGCTGTACGCAATGGTCACCCGACGAGGAGGCGTCGGCCATCTTTGCTGTGCATTTTGCGTGGGGTTGTCGGGAGTCGGTGTTGGCATGTGGCTTTTATTAGGGTTGCAAGTCATTTAGGCCAGGGATTTCGGAAATATTGTGTTGAAGAAAGGTTGTGGGGGGGGTGCAAAGGGTGCCCATGAACATGGGAGGCTGGGCCAGGCCTCATATGCCTGGCTTCAAGCAGCCAGACTGGTAGTACTGGCTTGCAGAGGTACAGTTACAGGTCCCCCTAGTGCAGTGGTTCCCAACCGGGGAGAAATTTCCCCCTGGGTGGAAATTTCGGTATTTCAGGGGGGAAATTTTGATGGGATCCATTACGCATTTGTCTCATTGACGTAAGTGATGTCTTGAGTGATATACAAATATAACTTCAGTTTTTTAGGGGGGAAACGGCAGGTTTGGCCAGAGGCGAAAGGGGAAATGGACCAAAAAGGTTGGGAACCACCGCTCTAGTGGATGTGCAGGTTCCCTGAGAAGTTCCGGTATTCATTTAGCAGGCATCACACATTGGGTGGGGCTGAAACCTACCCGGCCTGACCAAACCTGACATAAGCCTACCCTAAACCCCTTAATCTGTACGATAATTTTCCCAAGATGGGGCACAATTTCACAAGTGTCAGACCCCCACCCAAGATTGGCACATGGAATACCTGTGGGTCACACCATACATTGCTCCCCCCCCAAGACCGGAACATGGAATACTAGCAGGCCTCATCAAACATCACTTTCCACCCTGCCTACTCCAGGAAGGACATTCTTGGCTGGTATCCTGGCACAGCATGGGCCCCCTCTCTATGAGGTCCCCCCCCCCTTGACAGCTTTCTGGATCCACTCCTGTGTACAGGACCCACAAGAGATGTGGGCCCCTGGGAGTCAGTGCCCCAAGCAGTGCAGGCTCCCTGAGAGGTGGGTGTGGGCCCCTAATTGGGCCCATATGAACAACTACCTTGGTAAGGTACCTAGCTCTAGGTGACCAGATACCCACTGCCCAACCTAACCTGCAATGCAATTTTGGTGAAATTAATTTGACTGAACATAACTTATGGGTGGAACTCAAATTATTAGTTTCAAATTAAGTAGGCTAACAATCCAATCTTAGCATGTTTAGGTACTAGCCATGACAAATTCCTGGCTATGGATTGGGGGTTGGGGGGGGGGATGCAGATTGGAGTTAATTTCTCACCCTTGGTGTGGATTGGTGCATATTTTCACTGTGGGCTGATGTGCCCCAGTGAACCTTGTGCCATACTTTACAGTCTGGACAATAGATAGGTACTTACCTTGGTACCTAATGTGCCTAGGTATCTTACCAGTGCTTTCCTAAATGGTTCCCACTACGTCTTTTACAGAAAGGCAGTCAACCAATAGTTGTTTTTCAAATCAATTTTTCTGCCTTCTTACCTTGCAGTCTGCTGGAAACCTGATAGATGGATCACGTTTATGGCAGCCGGGAACCGCACATACACCCATACTTCTGGCTTGCTTCTCCTAATTTCTAGCGCACTAATGGTAAATATTCCAGCAGACTAGACGTGTCTGAAGTATATTCAACATAATTAAATACGCGCAAACAACATACGCTGCTTACAAAATGTACAATAGGCTTTTTAAATATAAAGATTCTGCCCTCCCTAACCCACAAAACATAGCGCTTTAGGTTCGCCAAAGAAGGCTGGGTGACCATTGACTCTCAGCGCCATCTACATCTTTATCAACTTTCAGACCCCATTGCTGACGCCTGTGCGCTGATGCACTTGCGTTCAAGACACGGTGTGGTGAACGGGCCGACCAATGTACCAGCACTTGACAACTGGCATGGCAACACTGAGGTCGATTTCGATTCGATCTGTCCATTGGTTGTCGAGCTGTGGCGATCAGAATTGGGTTGATGGCGAGTTCTAAATTTGGCCATTTATCTGACGGAATATTTCATTTCTACTACGGTTAATTTTGGCGACACAAGTTCTCTGTCACGAGTCGCGGACGCGACAGACGCGGCGCAAACATAACAGACGCGGTGAAGATGTGACATACACGGCGCGGACACGATAGACGCGGCGTAGACGCGACAGACGCGGAGCAGACGCAATGGATGCGGCGCGATCGGCAGCTACGCCGGTTGCATGGAGCCATGTTTATTTATTCATTTTCATCCTCCAAATATGTATATGTATAGTATACTCCCCTCGGCGGTCTTCTTAGCGAGACAGCGAGAGCGTCATTAATGGTTTTAACTGAATAAATATCGCTGATCTCGGCGATAGACTGTAATTGTGGGGCACCACCCGACGCTATCGGCCAACCGCCCCTCGACCTCACCGCTCACCACTCCTTCCCACGTCACCCCACCCCGGATCCGGCCTCCTCCCACACCCACTCCACCTCAGACCCGGCTCTTACCCACATCATCTCCACCCTCGACAGGGCCTCCTCCCACACACTTCCCACCGCGGGTCCGGCTTCCCACGTCCGCCCCAGCGAGGGTTGGGACTCCTTCCCTTCCCACCCCACCTCAGACCGGGCCTACGCCCACCACCATCGCACCTGAGGCATGGCCTCCCACATTCACCCCGCACCATCCCTCCCCCAACACCCCTCAGACCTAGACCCGGTCACCATCCTATCCCCCACCGGTAACCACCCATCCCCCACGCCACGGGACCTGGCCGTACCCCTTCGCTTCACCGCCTCCAACCGGTCAAGGCCCTCCTCGCCACCCTGATGCCTTCCCGCCACTCCCTCCTCCAGGGCCTCGGCCCCTACCACACCCATCTGGCCGGCCCAAACCAAGACCTAGAACCAAGGTCACCACAACATCCACCCAGACCTCCCACAAGTCTATGGCCACCATATCCTGCCAAACCGACCTCGCCACCACCTCCAGCACACCCGCCAAACCCCACTCCAAAACCTCGTCTGAGGCCACCACTCAGACTGAACCTACCGCTCCTGCTAAGCCAGTCGAGCCCAAAACCCAAGACCAACGAATGCCACCCGAACCTGCCACGTCTCCAAAGCGCAAATCCCGCCGCCACTCCACCCAATCAGCTTCCAGGATCCGTGCGTCCAAGTCCAAGCTACCACCCCTACCTGGGTCACATCCCATCCCCCTCTCCGTCCACCGGTTCAACCTTCTTCCCCAACACGACAACGACACCACCCCAGTATTGGAGCACCAACAGTCACTAAACGCGTTCGTCCATCGAACCTTTCTGCAGTTGAACGCCGGTGGCCTTCCAGGCAAGTTCATATAATTCAAAGCGGAATTCCTGCAACAAAAGCCAGTACTAACTGTGCCCAAGAAACTCATTTTTGAGAATCTGACTCCATTTTGAACAAAATGTCGGGTTACACTTGGCATGTCAATAACGTGAACGGTCCATATCGGAAATGGGCTGCAGCCATACTCATTGCAAACAGCATACCTCATCGTCGAGTAACGTTACATACTCTCCTGAACTGCGTAGCAGTCAGCCTAAAAAATCGCCCATTGACAAACCAGTCACCTCACAATACACTTCACCGTCAGCTGCAGCCCCCACACCACAGAATTTGAGCGACTTGCTGTCTCAGGCTCCTCCAACAATTCTCATTATGGGAGACATTAATGCTAAACACTCCTCCTGGGGAAGCGATCAGACGGAAACCAGAGGACGCGAGATTCACCAGTTGATTTCGGATCACAACTTAATACTTCTTAACACTGCACCGGAGCCGCCACCCACTACCACCCGACCTTAGGAGGATCGGACAGTTGCATTGACTTAACGTACTGCTCGTAACGACTAAGCTGACTATTTGACTGGTCAGTTCCAGACATTCCCGGGCTGAGCGACCACTACCCAATCACCATTAGGCTCAGCACGGACTCTATCCACCACACTGAGCTATTTAGAACATCTTGGAACTTCACAAGAGCGGACTGGACGAAATTCGAGGATCACGTGGACAGAGGTGAAAAAATGGTCGCAAATTCCACCAACGAAATTTTCCGCCATAACTTTTCCACCACTCCAAAGATTGTCCACTACTCCAAAGACACCACTTCTGTTCTCCAGCATTTTTTTATGGGAGACACTTTTTTTTGGGGGGGGGGGGGGGGTTCGAGGCCATTTTATTTATTCTCCAACTCTGGTCAGGAATACCTTTTTTTATTATCCGACTCCAGGTCAGCGAACCACTTTTCCCACACTGGTTGGCAAGCTAGCAGTCAGCTGGCACAAGTGGTTGGCATCAGAAAAGCCTGACGGGAACACTCAACAATTACTGTCATTTGCTTCCTTGAAAACATTTCTTATCATATTCCATTCAGCTGCACTGGCATGCTGTCATATGACTTACCTGTTCTACAGGAGCATAGCTTGCAAACATCGCTCCCGGTTCAAATACATAATTTTTGACTCTGGCGTTTTGAAGACCTCCATGCCTCCTCTTGGTGTGACCTGGGCCTGCCATTAAAGGTACATCCCGGATACCCACAACGCACTTTCTGTTCAGAAGGGGAAAGCTTCTACCCAGCTCTCTTCCGCTTCGGCATAATATGATTATCCTACCACCTGTTCTCACAGCACCTTCACAAAAACCTTGAAATTCCCAAAACCGGCAACTCGGAAGAACCGTGGTCAACACACTCTTCAAGGTCTTAAACCTAAGCCGGGTGCAGATCCAATTGTTGGCGGTTCCCTCCATCATCTGGTTTAATTCTCAATATATTTTTTTAATCTCGACGGCGTGATATATCTTCGGTTGTAATATAATGTATCTGCATAAAATATACAGTATGGACTATTTGCAAATCATTGCATGTTCTTTATAATGATGCATAACGTCAGAATAGCGTGGCTCACTAGTGACACCTTGTGGCAAGCAGCCGCAGGTAATCCAGTTGATAGATGAAACCGTGAAAACGCACTTAATCAGAAATTACTCGTGAGAAAATACGAGAAAGAGATGCAAAATAAGCGAGGGAAGTAATAAGCGCGAGCTGAAGAAAAAATGTACAGTTGTGAAAAGCCATCTTACAAATAACATGAAGCTGTACCTGATATACAGATTTTATAATAACAACCCTGCATTCATTCTTCCTATTTGTATCATAATCTCTCGCCCACCGTTGTTGGCAGTGTTTCGTCTCTATAGTTTGAAAGTTATGGCTTCAAACAAATGAAATGCGAATGGAAATGTCGTTTTTACGACTTACCAGAAACGCAAAAAATCATGTGCATCCGGCCGGCACACAGTTTTGACATTCTAGTGTCTGTGTGTCGGTCAAAAGCCTTCCCAGTTCCCACCAATTTCCACCATAGGCTATTTCCGGTGGAAAGTTGCCGCTGCCGAAGTTTTTTGTACGACGTTAAGGAACTCCTTTACATGCAAAAAAAACTTCATGCGTGTCTTGGGGGAAATGGGATGGATGGGGAGCAAATTGCAATTTATTTTGGGCGATTCATCTTATTTCGAGGAATTCGGCAGGTTTTACTTTTTCGAGAAGTCGTAAATCTCGCTTTTTTTCCTCGTAACTGTTTACTTCTCGTTTTGTCCCGTATGTTTATTTTCGCAACTCGTGCATATGATGTCGTAGGGCGTAAGTTTCGTCAGAATTATGAGATTCATGTTCGATTGAATATAGAGTATTGATCGTAGTTTTGCTTGTCAGGCGATTTCGTAAGTTACAATGTATGCTATGTGCCATGGCTCGTAAATCGTGCCTAATGCATATGATCTCCATGGCGTAAGTTTCTTCGTAACTACGAGCTTAATGTTTGATTGAAAAGGGAGTATGGGTACCTATAGGTTTGCTTCCCAGGAGACTACGGTTCGGTGTTACGTGCTATCGATCTGTAGTGAATTTTTCAGCCATTTCCTAGTTGTCTCTTTAGCGCAGGGATCTCCAACCTTTTTGGGCGGAGGGCCACAAAACCGAAGTAGTGAGGGGCCGAGGGCCGCACCCACAAAAAATGACGCTAAATACCGCGCTAAATACCGCTAAAAAGGCCGCGGGCCGCAGTGTAATGTAAACTCAATATGGCACCGGGGCCGCACAAAATCGGGCTCGGGGGCCGCAGGTTGGGGACCCCTGCTTTAGCGGATATAAAGAGTGAAATATTTATTTTGAATTGAGTTCTGTGAAGCATGTCGGTATTTAAGCAGAGTAAATTATTTTGTGACGTTGCAGATCACTCCCGGTCTGATGCGGCCACTGTTGTCTGCCAGGCCATTACAGGTAATTAGGTCGTTTGTTTTTAGTGAAAAGTGCCTCCTTGTCGCCCATTCGCAACACGACCCCTTTCCCGGTCCCTCGGACTCGTCATCGATTTGGCCCCCTCTTCATTTGCTGGCTGGATCCGCCCCTGCGGAGGTGAGACATTTGTGGTGCAATTGCGCGCGATGTTTAATCCGATGGCCAAACTCATGTGAAGTCGCGCTGCTCCATTTTTTATACTTCACACCTGATGTGTTTGCAGATTGGTGGATTTTAAGCAGTGAATAACTTGCTGATATTTAATTTCCAAAGAAACAATATGGGAATAAGTTGGCACGTAAGCTTCAACGAGTCCGGTCCGTGCCTTTTTTCTGATTTCTGCACGGTGTTTCTATATTAATGCCAGATACCTAACAGGTACCTACCTACCATATTTGGAGTATTATTGTGCTTTAAGGTGGTAACAAGACAAGTTTTACACACATTTTCCTCCATAGAGCAAACGAATGGGTTCGGTTTGGTGGTAAATTTGTGCTTTAAGATGGTTTAGAATCCTTGGAATTTATCATTTAAATGCAATGTTTATGAAGGTGACTAAGATGATGGGACCACTTTTTCTATGCAAATGCTTACTTTTCAAGTTGTGAGCAAAATAACACCAACAAAGGGTATTTGAGTTAGGTAGCATAGCATAAAATAAATGTATAAAAAAAAGAATACAAATTCAGCATAACCTAACCTAACCTAGCCTATCCTCCCTTTGGAGAAAAAATCAAACAATAATATTAGAAAAAGTTAAAGCATTTTATGTTCTGAAAATTTTCCTAATTTTAAAATCGAACCCATCCTAACCTAACCTAACATGAGTTGCTCTTGAAGGAAAAAACATTTGTAAATTTGCAGTTGAAGGCGTTTTTTGTTTATTTATTTGGAATTCTTCTTCAGAATACCATCTTCATGAGGGTGACAAAGATGATGGGACCACTTATTTTCTGTGGAACTGCATTTTTTTATTGGAAAAAATTTACAAATTTGTCAACTTAAATAACCGAAACAAATCTAACCTAAACAAACCTAACTCATTTGTTTGCTTTATGGAGACAAATGTGTGTAAGAACTTTTCTTGGTTGGTTGGTTCGTTATTTGGGCTTACTGCCGCATTTACTTTGTTGGTCATACAGCTCCCATAAACAACTTTTCTTGTTACCACCTTTAAAGCACAATAATGCCGAAGTGTCCTAAAAATTGTACAAACATTTTTTAAAAAATTGATTTTTCTTGAGAAGCAGCTGAGGTTAGGTTAGGTTGGGTTAGGTTTCTTTTTTAATGTTGAGAATTTTCAGAAAATAAATTGCTTCCTGACATTTTCTAATTTTACTTTTGTGATTTTGTTTTCTCAAAAGGTAGGTTCGGCTAGGCTAGGCTAGGTTTTGATGCATTAAAAAACATTTATTTTTATGCTATGGTACCTAACTCAGCCCTTTTGGAAATATTTTGCTTACAACCTGAAAAGTAAGCATTTGCACAGAAAATAAGTGGTCATCTTAGTCACCTTCATAAACATGTATTCTGAAGAAAAAATTCCAAAAATCAACAACAAAAACACCTCAAACTGCAAATTTAACAAATTTAAATTTGTGAGGAAACTGTATTGGAATTGTTTTGAAAAGTTTTCCAACTTGAGAAACCTAAACTAACTTAACTTAACCAAGCCTAACCCATTTGTTTGCTATATGGAGACAAAGGTGTGTAAAAACTTGTCTTGTTACCACCTTAAAGCACAATATTACCGGTTTTGTTAGGTTAGGCTAGTTTAGTTTTTTTTTAAGTTGGGAAAGTTTTCAAAAATATTCGAAAATTTTCTAAAAATCGGGAATTTTTCCTTCAAAAGTAGCTGACGTTAGGTTAGGTTAGGTTGCGTTCGGTTTTGTGATTTTGAAAAGGTACAGAACGTATATTGCTTAAAATTGTTTTGTAATTTAATTTTTATGTTTGTTTTGTCTGCAAAGGGAGGTTAGGATATGCTAGATTAGGTTATGTTCGTTATGGTTATTAGGTTATGGTATGAATTCGCTAATGAGTGAATCCATACCATTCCCACTGGAGGCTAAAAGCTCCATCATAATCTTACTCCTATAACGTATATCACAAGAACCCATCTCGATTATACTGCTCACTCAGGACACTATAGAAGTCATTTAATGAAAGTGTTACTTCATTACCTGCATTGTTAATGCAAACAGAAAGAAGTCCTTTGAATCATATGTAATGTCCTTCACAACAGTGGTAAATTATTCGTGAAATAGGGTGGAATATACCACTTTCCGACTACTCAATCGACATCGTTCTCCAAGAAGTATCGACATCCTGCTTCATGATGCGTGCTTATGAAGTCTTCGTATCTCCTTTCTAACAGTATCTCGTTCATGCGTATCATGCTCATGCTCGATAAGGGATGGTGATACACGAACATTTCGCAACGCAATTTCAGGTAAAGGGAAGCCAGTGGTATGGTATAATGGTATCATATAATGAGACATGGTATACAATTACAGTTTCTAGCATAAGTAATTTTCTCGCTATCCCGAGTATAGCTCTTCCTAAATTATGAATCGCAAAGCAAAGGATAAACGTACAGAAATAAGTACGCCATTGGATCAAATTTGAGTCTGAAAGACATTAAAAGCATTTTACATGACACTAACTCCATGGCAAATTTCGACATCCCACTGTGCTCGTTTCGACATCTCACACCTAACGAAAAAATCATTATTTTAACGCTGCTTCACAGTGCTGCTCCATCCACCTCCAACTCCAACCCTGACCAAACTTCAGGAGCGCATCCATCTCCAAAGCAGCCTGCAGAACAAGGTATGTATTGCATCAAAAGTACTATGATCTGAATTCCATGGTATCCTTTGTTGCCTAATAGTCCATCCTTGCCGATCCATTTACTAGATGTTTGACTTTCCTCAAACTGTCTGGAGAACTTGGGAGTAAAAATCACGTGTGAGTGATGAAACAGATGAGCTATTCCTATATGCTTCTGTTGCAGAATTACATGGCACAGTAGCATGCCGAATTGGGAGGGGACATTGTGGGCCATTGCCACTTGACATGTTGTGGGCCCCTAAGAATCGCGTCGAGCACCCGAAAAATTGCGTCAGTCTCCTTAATAATCTCATTTAGGCCTCCAATAATCGCACCGAGGCCCCGTAGAAACGCATTGGGGCCAAAACGTCACGCAGGGGGCTTCTGAAAAGGACGCTGGGGTCTCAAAAGTTATAATCTGGGCCCTGAAAATCACGCTGGGGCTCGAAAGAGTCGTGTTGGGGTTCAAGAAGATCACAACGGAGGCCACAAACGGTCGGGCTGGGACCCCGGAAAGTCACCCTGAGCCTAGGGGTACAAAGAAGTCTCGCCCGGATCCCTGACAATCACGCTAGGGGCATGACAGGTTTCACCGAGGCTCTAAAAGTCTCATTGTGATCACCCAACAAATGAAGCCGGGTCAACGAAAAACAGTCCCATATGGAAAACCACTGGGGTCCCAATAACCGCCCAAAAGCCAACAAAACGTGATGCCCCGCCTTCAAAAAAAACGTCCTAGCTACTAAAGCTCGAGCTAGGGATCCAACAAGTGACCACGGGGCCCCCAAATATCGTGTTCGGGGTAAAAAATCCGTTGGTAATCCCAAAATTTAATGTCGGTAAACAAAAGCGTACCGAGTTTCGCAACAAGCGACACGACATTAAAATATGCGCTCCAGCTAGAAATAATACACGGGGAGCGCTTGGGGCTTCAAAACAGGATGGTCCTCAAAAATGGAATTGATCATAAAGAAGGAACAAATAGACCGGATACTAAATAAACACATCGGCGTCTTCGGAAACGCGCCGATACCACACAAATATCATCGGTGTATAAATAGGCAACAAAGCTGTAAAAGAAGAGCCGGGTCTCGAACATGTGCCGGGCCTCAAACAAAATTGACTGGAGCCCTAAAAGACATCCATAGAAGAAGAAAAACGTAACAGGTAAAAAAAAAAGCGAACACCTAGCTAAGGTCGCGCTCGGTAGACAACTGGAAGCTTATTTAACCGAAGAGATGAGGTGCATCAAAGCTCATTGTGTCTGTGGATTTCTTAATCACGATAATATGTGAGAAGAAGAGAACTAATACATCGGTCGGGGTCTGAAAGTTGATAAAGATGTAGATGGCGCTGAGAGTCAATGGTCACCCAGCCTTTGGCGAACCTAAAGCGCTATGTTTTGTGGGCTAGGAGGGCAGAATCTTTATATTTAAAAGCCTATTGTACATTTTGTAAGCAGCGTATGTTGTTTGAAAAAAGTGTATTTAATTATGTTGAATGTACTTTCAGACACGTCTAGTTTGCTGGAATATTTACCATTAGTGCGCTAGAAATTAGAGAAGCAAGCCAGAAGTAAGGGTGTATGTGCGGTTCCCGGCCGCCATAAACGCGATCCATCTATCAAGTTTCCAGCGGACTGCAAGGTAAGCAGAAGGCAAGAAAATTGATTTGAAAACAATTATTGTTTGACTGCCTTTCTGTAAAAGACGTGTGGAACCATTTAGAAAGACTGGTAAGTTACCTAGGCACATTAGGTACTGGGTTAAAAGTACTCTATCTATTGTCCAGACTGTAAGTATGGCACAAGGTTCACTGGGGCACATCAGCCCACAGTGAAAATATACCAATCCACACTAAGGGTGAGAAAATTGACTCCAATCTGCACCCCACCTCCACCCCAATCCATAGCCGAGGGTGTCATGGCTAATACCCTGCTATGCTAAGGGTGGATTGTTAGCCTACTTGATTTGAAACTAATATATTCAGGTTCCACTAAGTTATGTTTCGATCAAATTAATTTCACCAAATTGCATTGCAGATTAGTTGAGCAGTGGGTATCTGATTACACCTAGAGCTAGGTACCTTACCAAGGTAGTTGTTCATATGGGCCCCAGTGAGGGGCCCACACCCACCTCTCGGGGGCCTGCACTGCTTAGGGCACTGACTCCCAGGGGCCCACATCTCTTGTGGGTCCTGTTTAACAAGAGGTGGATCAGAAAGCTGTCAAGGGGCTGACCTCATAGAGAGGCCCATGCTGTGCAAGGATACCAGCCAAGAATGTCCTTCCTGGAGTAGGCAGGGTGGAAAGTGATGTTTGATGAGGCCTGCTAGTATTCCATGTTCCCCGGTCTTGAGGGACAATGTCTGGTGTGACCCACAGGTATTCCATGTGCCAATCTTGGGTGGGGTTTACTTGCGAAATTGTG
>JAOTOM010004101.1:0-220000 GCA_034440615.1 Ashinkailepas kermadecensis | reverse complement strand
ACGTACCATCAGATGCCCAATGTGGGCTGCCACGAGATTCTTCATGCTGCTCGTTGGCATACAGGAGCACTCGCGACCTGCCATATTCAGTATCGGAGCTGTCGTACAGCATGAAGCGCCCTGCTGATTAGTCAGGCTGATCTACCTTAACAGTGAAGCGTTCCGGCAGCTGCAATTAATCTGCTGTGCGGGACCGTGCCAGAGTCCCATGGGCATTACTTCGGTATCGCGGGATACTTTTATGCATGTCACTGTCTTTCGGCATTGTTGCTAGACCAGCTCGCGGCAAGTTCCTTTCTGTTTCTTGACGAACGTCGTGGATGGGATTCACAGTATTCTCCGCTCGCACAGTATTCACATCCAGTCGGACCCTGGTTCTTTTCACTGCTGAAGCATGTGGTATATGATTGTGGTTCTGAGGTGGCACAAAACTCGGTGATTTTCTTGCCCCGTCCCGACAATTTATGTTCTTGTCATTCGAGTATGCACACTTGAAGTACATGGTACCGTCTCGTGCAGGATTATGCACTGTCCTATACGGTTGTTTTTGTTCCTTGAACTACTTCCGTTGTCGGTAAAGCTGTAAAGGAAGGCGGTTTAATTATCAACCAGCGGCAGGTTATAGATGCGCTATGTATTGCACAGCACATCCTGCTTCTACCATGTCATCTAAACTACGTCCAGTAATAGGCAGGGTGTCTCCATCGATACGTTCGCATGCAGATCTGAGGTAGTTTCGTGTCCAAATGTCAGGGTGCAAGCGAATGACGGCACAATGAAGTGGTGCCTCGGGGAATCAGTCGACAATCTAACTAGCCATAGGTGTCTGATGTGGCAGGTGGCGTTAACCCTCGTTGGTCCGGGGAGGGGTCAGCAGATGAATTGCAGTTGCCCCAACGCTTCACGGTTACGCTAGAGCAGCCCGACAAACCAGCAGCGCGCTTCGTGCTGTACGACAGTCCAATGATACTGAATATGGCGGGTCGCGGATGCTGCTGCATGCCAGCGATCCGTATCAAGAATATCGTGGACAGCCAGCATTGGACACCTGATGGTACGTTCCAGACATGTTCTACTATTTTCGAACAATTGTACGCCGTGCACGCCATGGTCAATGACGAGTTGATGCCCTCTGCATACGCCCTCCTCAACAAGGATGAGGCGACCTACACCAATATGCTTAGGGTTCTTCGCAGGGAACTGCGAATCCTATTTTCCGACGCCGTGCTTGGTAGGACAGCTCTAACCGACCTGGAGCGGGGGCCGCCAATGCTCTGTGCACGGTGTCTCCGGCCATGGTGCGGACGGTGTGCTCCTTTCACCTGACGCAGGCCGTGTGGCGTAATGTGCAAGAGCTTGGCCTGGCTCCGTTGTACAGGCGGAGCGCAGACTTCGCTCACAGTGCGCTGCCTACCTACCACTGCGTTCAGGTCCGAACAGGAGATCCCTGCCGGTCTGGAGACGGACAGAGATCACTGTACAGGCGGAGCGCAGAATTCGCTCACAGTGCGCTGCCTACCTGCCACTGCGTTCCTGCCCGAACAGGAGATCCCTGCCGGTCTGGAGACGGACAGAGATCACTGTACAGGCGGAGCGCAGACTTCGCTCACAGTGCGCTGCCTACCTGCCACTGCGTTCCTGCCCGAACAGGAGATCCCTGCCGGTCTGGAGACGGACAGAGATCACTGTACAGGCGGAGCGCAGACTCCGCTCACAGTGTGTTGCCTACCTGCCACTGCGTTCCTGCCCGAACAGGAGATCCCTGCCGGTCTGGAGACGGACAGAGATCACTGTTCAGGCGGAGCGCAGACTTCGCTCACAGTGTGTTGCCTACCTGCCACTGCGTTCCTGCCCGAACAGGAGATCCCTGCCGGTCTGGAGACGGACAGAGATCACTGTACAGGCGGAGCGCAGACTCCGCTCACAGTGTGTTGCCTACCTGCCACTGCGTTCCTGCCCGAACAGGAGATCCCTGCCGGTCTGGAGACGGACAGAGATCACTGTACAGGCGGAGCGCAGACTTCGCTCACAAAGTGCGCTGCCTACCTGCCACTGCGTTCCTGCCCGAACAGGAGATCCCTGCCGGTCTGGAGACGGACAGAGATCACTGTACAGGCGGAGCGCAGACTCCGCTCACAGTGTGTTGCCTACCTGCCACTGCGTTCCTGCCCGAACAGGAGATCCCTGCCGGTCTGGAGACGGACAGAGATCACTGTACAGGCGGAGCGCAGACTTCGCTCACAGTGTGTTGCCTACCTGCCACTGCGTTCCTGCCCGAACAGGAGATCCCTGCCGGTCTGGAGACGGACAGAGATCACTGTACAGGCGGAGCGCAGACTTCGCTCACAGTGTGTTGCCTGCCTGCCACTGCGTTCCTGCCCGAACAGGAGATCTCTGCCTGTCTATTGTCGGCGGCAGCACAGCTCCCAGAAGACGCGCTCGCTCTTGTTGCGTACCTCGAGCCCCACTACGTCGGACCAGAGATGGGAGGTCGGTGGAGAAATGCAAGGTTCTCACCACATGAGTGGTCCAAATTCGAGCGCACTGAAGAAGACCTGGCGCGCACCGTTACTGCCATAGAAGGGTGACAACCGTTTCCACCTGCGAGTGAACAATGCCCGTCCAGGCGGTTTTTGACTCTTCACCAAACTCCAGAACGACGAAGACCACTGGGTGACTGAGTTGGAGGAACACCAAAGAGGAGTACCGCCGGCTGTGAAGCGACGCTAGTGGCAGGTACTTGACGCGAGGCTCAAGGGACTGGTTGAGAGACATCGTGATGGCTTGTGAAAGTTGGTGACTTCCTGCGAGGTGTGGCGTACCACTTTATGTTCTACGTCAATTATAATCGTCAACATTGATGTTATGTATGACAGATGCTGCAAGTATTATTTTGTGCAGCCTTACACTAATAGCCAAAAGATGTATTTTTAGACGAAAACTATGCCGTACATTTGGACGGCATGTCTTTGCCAACAGTGACAGTTTCAGGGCGATAGATAGCAAAAATGCCATGAAACGTGTCGTCGCATGGACTATGAAAGCATGGTTCTCGCAGGTGACTGAATCAGATTTAACACGCGCCCTGGAGAGCCTCTAAAAATTACGCGCATTGGAGGGGGCGGATTCCGCCTCCCCCCCCTATGATCTCGGCTCCCATTAAAGCTACAGTAACTAAATTATCAGGGTGGATGGATACCGTAGTGCAGTCTATTGTGTGCAAATTTCATGAGCTTAGGTCAATATCTTCCAGGTCAAATGAGGTCATATGTCACAATTTGCTTGTTTTGCGTGGCTTGGCTTGTCATTGTTATGGATCGCTGTGATTGTGCTTAAATGATCCAAAATGGGCATCAGTGATGTTTTGGACATGAATAATGATGCAATACAGATGCTAGACCCGGCATTTGACCTCACCAAACATTTCGTAGCGCCAGACCACAAAAATCGAAGCTGATGCGCTTCCCATATATCGGCAGAAGGGAAGTGTTCTTGGCAACACTAGCGACTCGTTTGATGTATATTGTTATTCTATATAGTTTCAAGGTCATATTAGGTCACCGAGGTCAAGTCAGGTCAAGTTCATGACAGGTTAATGGAACCAGGTCCGTTTCCGGTAACTGGAACAGGTAACTGACCTGATAAAGTGCTGCTATATAGGTGACCTGAGGTTAAATTCCCGGTCTAGCATCTGTATTGCATCATTAGTCAGGTCCAAAACATCATTGATGCCCATTTTGGAGCATTTAAACACAATCACAGCGATCCATAAAAATGACGAGCCAAGCCACGCAAAACAAGCAAATTGTGACATATGTGACCTCATTTGACCTTGAAGATATTGACCTAAGGTCATGACATTTGCACACAATAGAGTCCACTACAGTACCCATCCACTCTGAGAATTTCGTTACACCAGCTTTAATAGGACCCGAAATCTTAGGGGAGGTGGAATCCGCCCCTCCCCCCTCTAGTGCGCGTAATTTTCAGATGTCCGCCAGGGCGCGTGTTAAGCCTATCTAAACACATTGGTGAAAAATTTCGTGTTACAAGCTGCTTTCGTATCGGTCTAGTGGAATGTGGAAGGACCCATTTTGGTGCTGGAAAATTTAAGATCCGTCAATAACGTTGGAAGCGATGAGCATGAAACTTTTTCATTCCCGAAAACGGCGAATACACGAAAAGGGCTATTTCTGGACGGCCACTGGCGGCCAAACCAAACTTCTGATTGACGTCCACGGCACGGCGATGGAGAGAGCTTGAATAGAGCTGCACTATATCTCAGAAATAGCCTTTACATCTGGGCTGTGGAAGCCGTTAGGGGCGCATCAACTTAGCCAAAAATCGACTTTTTGCGATGTATTTAAAGAACGCAGAATTTGGCATTTTTATCTTTTCTTGTTGAAAGCATGTCATTGCAGTACCAGGCACATGGAAAAATCTGGCGACAAAAAATAGTGAAAAAGAACCTCTTGTACCCGAAATTTGTGTCAAATGACTTGAAATTTGTTTGCACCTGAAATTGCGGATGTGGGAGTCTATGTTCTTCAGTCGGAAACTAGGAATTCTATCGGTAGCTTTTGGAGTTATTAAGATTCTAAATTTCACAAAATCATGCTCCAACGATAAGTCAACGGCAGGCCGTGTCCCACTTCAGGCGGCTTTGAACCCAAAGTTACTGGACGATCTGCAAAAACGAGAAATCACAGAACTGTGATAAAACGAACACTTTTTCTTTTGTTCACTTTGAAATATTTCTACAATCCGGCGAGAAAAAAAAATCCAGAATAAAGTCAGTGTGACCATGCGATGCTTGTGACAATAATACCACCCATCGTATGGATACTTTCAGTTCGACTTAAACCGTACCGTTCTCACCAGTGAGCGCACCCACACAAATTGACTTGAGTGAAGAGCACCACCATGAGGGAAGTGTACCACCATTCTTTGCAGGGGAGGGGCTTCATTGAAGCCCCTCCCCTCCCAAAAGTGTGGTACTCAGGGCTATGAAATATCCCACAGCCATATGGATATGCGTTGGGTACCATATGCATGCATCAGGAAACTTGAAAACATTAGTTCGCGAATAGTATAAATTGGGTAGTTTTTGTGTTTATATGTTTGAACGACAATAACTCCAAGTGTTCCCGAGCTCAACGTCCGTGCGTTGGAATGCTGGAAGGATATACTATTCCACGACATCAGGAAAGGCCATTGATGGTGCTTCAATTTGACAATGTCATATAGCTCCCGATTTGTTATAGGTAAAGGGACAGTAGCATTTGAAGACGGGATATTTATCAAAAATTGCAAATTGTCTTCGATTCCAAGTTTTCCAACAAAACCAAACATCTTATATTTCTTAATATAACGAAGAATGGCTCTTAGATGCTCCTGGGTTTTAGACATTGTGTGTAAATAAAATATACGACCTTCAACATACCAGGAGGTGCTGAGTTGACATCAAACGTAACGATAAAAGTTGTACTTTATGTTTGCATTCCACGTGTCTTCTTGCACGCTTTTTTCCCGCGTGATTTTTTCAATTTTGTAAGCTTGAGCTTTTTTTCATCACTCCTGGCGATGGCCCCTGGCCGAAACGTTGAGCAATAAAGTACAACTTTTATCGTTACTTTTGATGTCAACTCAGCACCTCGTGGTATATTGAAGGTCGTATATTTTATTTACACACAATATCTTATATTTCACCATGTGGCGGCTACGTGGTGACTCTCATCTACTTACCATGGGCTATCGATCGGTGGGATAAAATGCAAATAACAGAAACATATTGAGGTTTCGTCTGCATCCCGATACATATCATGTATCATCAATGGCTGCCAATTATTCCTATTGATGGATGAGGATATCAGTTTTATCATCAAATATATAACATCGGGACCCTGTTTTCTCTGGATGTTTAAGTTTCTTGATACAAGTGATCGATTTCAGTAACAAGTCATGAATAATATACATGGCCTTCACGTTTTTAACATTAAAAAACGGCCGACTGTACCATAGCGCCCACGGCCTGTGACGTGTGACGTCACATATTAGACTTAAAGGTTGGTTGGTTTTGGAACCGTGAGTCGTGGTGCAAAATAGGCACGTTCCACCAAAATTGTGCGAATTAAGGAACATAGGTTCCTAGACGTTCTAAAATTGTGAGAGTGTTGATGATCTCTACATATTGCCACGAAAACGAAACTTTACACAGAATATCGTGTTTGCGTGCTTTCGTGTTTTTTGTTCTCATTTTAATTAGTAGGCTGTAGTGTCATCGAAAAGGCGCTCTTGCACAGATCCTTTCCAACAGCACCAACGAAAATGTACAAACCTCAATGGTGTGTCGAAATGTCGCCCCCCCCCCCCGAACCGCGGAAGTTAGTGAACGCGTTATTATATACATATAATGTATAGTTAATGAATATCCTACAACAATGGAACCTGTGTTCCCAGGAGACCTTACGCTTATATGCATGTGGGGTTAAACTGTGATATATGGCATCTAATAACATAATTATGTAAAATCAGCCGAAAAACTAGAACTTATCCGGGAAGGCGTAAGCCAGCTGGCGCCGGTTGGACTGCGAGTGAGAGTCGTCATCTGCGACCGAGGCTCCACCAACAGCAAAGTGGCAAACAATTTAGGCGTTAATGAGGAGCATCCGTTCCTCTTTCACCATTCACCAAAAATATACTTCATGCACGATCTCCATCACTTGTTAAAGTACATTAGCAACAATCTAAAAGTATGATTTTACCATGCACGA
The DNA here is from genome assembly GCA_034440615.1 of Ashinkailepas kermadecensis. NCBI lineage: Eukaryota > Metazoa > Arthropoda > Thecostraca > Neolepadidae > Ashinkailepas > Ashinkailepas kermadecensis. Next base: position 213,227 of record JAOTOM010004101.1, on the reverse strand, counting down.
AAATCGTGTGTCGTGGCGATATGTGGCGGAGCTCGCCAAATTTGACACCGCAGATCAGGGCAAACTGTCCCCAAGGTTGACAGAAAAACACATTACTCTTCCGGCATTCTCAGAAATGAAAGTGAGACCGAAGACCGCAGCGCAGACAATGAGTCACTCTGTTGCTTCTGCAATCCATCTGCTGGTTGAAAAAGGAAAACTTCCTGCAGAAGCGACACATGCGGGAAAATTCCTACAGCGGGTCAATGATATGTTCGACACCGTAAATTGCGGCTTTACTGATACGGTTTTGCTTCGTCGAAAAATGACCATGCATTCTCCTCACCACAAAGTACTGAAAGACAGGTTTGACATGCTGGTAAACATGCGAATTAATACTCGCAAAGGGACAGTCTCGAAAGATGGAAAATTTCCATCAGTGCAGTGATGAGCCTGTGGAACGAGTTACAAGAGAAAGGGGCTAAATTCATGTTGACCCGACGATTATATCAAGATAGGCTTGCAAATGTTTTCGCTCGTATCCTCCGAAGTCTTGGTAATTCTGATAATCTTGCGTGTCAAAAGTTTAGGCATGGTTTCCGAAACTGTTTTGTCAGTGATCACATGAGACCTTCAGGCACGAATTATAAATCGATGAGGATGAATAATTCCAAAGGTTGTGTCGGTAGGCGACAAGAATTAGTGTTGTGGAAGAGACTAGTTTGAATTCGAGGACCCGCAAGCCATTTCCATCCCCCGCATTTGCATGCGTCCCTGTCGGTAGACGTTGCAGTCTTTCATGGTTTGCAGTGCATGGCTGGCTATTTCGCAAGACGCCTGATTCAGCGCTTGAAATGCGACACTTTCCAAAACTGTAACTTGCGATTCAGCAAATCCCTCCGACCAAGAGCATTCTTTTCTAGCTTTAAAATAATACAAGCAGGACAATTTCGACGGACTCATTGTTCCATCAAAACCATACGAAACATGTGTACGGAACATGGAACAGGTTTTTGTAGATAATTATGAGCAAGTTTTTCATTCGTCAGGTGTTTGCTACCGCTAAGTTAAAACATGTCTCACCAGGATTCCAAATTATCCGTTGCTAGAGCACGACCAAAGTTGCAAATGTGCTTGCTCGGAGGAGTATTTCTTGCATTTTTACATTACCGTGATGATGAAATGCGAAATTAGAGAGCAGAATGCATAAAAATACGTAGTGTTTCAGACACAATGCGCTCCAAAAAAAGCTTAAGAAACCATAGAAATGATGTCGGATAATTGCACATGGCTGTCGAGCGCTCACCTGCTGCCCCTATGTACAGTCTCATATGCGTGTATTGCACGCATGTAACGCCTTCATTATGCTGTTCATATGAATGGAAATGAGCGCTATATGAGCAATCGTTCATCCCAACCATGTCCATTAACACCTTTGTGACCGATCACGCATGCAAGTCGGTATATGTAACATACTCAGTCAGTAACAGTCGTTACCAAACAATGAATTTCGATAACAACGCTGGATCGATAGTAGAGTCGTCACATTTTCGGTACTTCGTGTCAGTTGAATCATGCAAGCAATGATGAGATTAACCCGTCTTAGATTAACCCGTCTCTCCGGTCAGATCCTCACACCCCGTCTCGGGGTGGGGGATACCCCCCCCCCCCCACTCTAATCTCCAAACCAAGCGTCGCACGAAAACGGATGAGGTGTCATCGGAAAGCGTTCGACGAGTAGGGCCAGACACCACCACCCAATTTTTTCCACAAAAATTGACGTCTCTAGGGGGCCTAGATTTTCACGACTTGCATCATGTTTTGGCTCTGGGGTGTTCATTTTGGGGGAGATTTGAAAAACCAAAAATTATTTGGAATCAGACAACGAAGACGAAATTGACCAGGGCCATACAATTTTTGGCCACCCAAAAAGATTATTTTTGTTTTGGAAATTCGAGTTTTAAAGTTGTCTTTAATTTGTATTTTTCTACTGGGTAGAGCGGACCGAAAAACGGTGTTCGAAGTGAACTTGTTCCTAATAAAAAATGCTTACTTTAGCCAGAATCCTCGATTTTAACTCTAATGGGCAAATATGCAAAACTAATGAGTAATAAAAAAACGGGGGAAAAAAATCCTCTGATGCGTTTTGTTGTGTCCCTAAAGATAAGCAAACGTTGAAAGTTTCATCAAAATATCTTTATCCGTTAAAGCGTGACGACTGGTTAAACTTTTTTGGAGGTGACTTCACTAACTCGTTGACCCTAGATGACCTGACCCCAAAATTTTGACACATGCCAAATTAATGTGGGAAAAGGTATGCTAAATTTCGGCGCGCCACCGCGCGCCGTTCTTTCACTATCCGCGTAAAATCTTAGGGGTGGGGGGTGGATAACAACCCCCGAGACGGCGCGGGTTAAGATACGGTTTGTCTCGCTTCTCTTCATTTTCACCCTTGTCGTTCTTGCTCCTTTTCGCGAAGTTGCACTACCTACCGAAATACTCGACTTAGTCAACGAAAATATCAGAATTAGCTAAGCATCTGGCACGGAATAGAAGTATGACTCATTAAGTTATTCATTCAATATTTATCAGTGCCGGATACAAGGAGACACTAGGGATATCCCCTTTCTCATGGGAAGGTGGCGCCCCTCCAGCCTGGAAAAGAAGCCCCTCTGGGAACGCTGGGGCACCTCCTTGAACCTTTCATCTAGCGGCGCCACTCAGAGAAGAAAAGGTGCCTCCTTGAAAGGAAAGGCTCCCCTCCGGGAAGGCTGGAGTGAACCCTTCCCCTCAAATTTGTCAGCCCGAGCCACCCCTCAGAGGGCAAAGGCTCCCCTCCGGGAAGGCTCCAGTGAACCCTTCCCCTCAAATTTGTCAGCCCGAGCCACCCCTCAGAGGGCAAAGCCGTCCGGCGCTCCTCCAGCTACTTTCGAAGTGGCGCGCCTTCGGACATGTACCCTAGGGTGTACCATTTTTGGGACTTTTTCGAGTTAGGCAACACCAATCAAGGGCATGATGCCCAAGATACCTTTACTAGAAGGTAGATCGAAGTTTTCCTTCAAGCCCGCATGACGTCATCCGAAGAATTTTTAATATGGTATCAATATGGTTGCAGACGACTTTCCTCAAATCATACGCAATGGTTACTATTATTTTGCTTCCTCTACAAGCAAATATATTTATCTTCCGCTGACTGAGTTATTAATCTTGTCCTGTTCTTTCCAGTGGGCATTTGTTCCCACACATATTTGTATCATGCATAGGCAAGGTTGGATTTGTGCATTGTAATATTGCATGTTGAGAGGAATATTTTGTAGTCATCCAGTATGGAGAATATTTTTGTTCAAACCTTATGCATCCACTCAATCTGCACCCACTTTCGGTGAATTTTGAGCACTTTTACTTGATCACAGCAGCTCATTGTCAAACATAGGAGGTCACTTAGGAGATTCAACCTCCAGATGAGAAAACAATAAACAATTTTCTGGAGAGGATAGTGTTCTGGATTCCAAAAATCCAGGAGCAGCCTATTTTTCCAAACATGTACCTACCTACCTACATTGACATACAACAGTCATTGCAAACATAGCTCTTTCTAGGCCAGCTAGACCCAGGGCATGGTGCATTATTCCTTTATTAATTTTGTATGGATTATTGACGATACATGCATAATTGAACATTTATGTACAATACAATCGTCATGCTGTGAATGCCCTCCTGAAACTTTCCATGAGCTGCAGTCTGATTTCCTGTAGTATGAATTCAGCATCTAGATAGAATGTTTGAATGTAATACATCTCTGTTTCAGGTGTCATGCCTTACTGTGCAGTACCAGAGGTGGCACTGGGCAGGCAACTTTAATACAGCAGAAATCTGGTTACACCATTTTTATCAGGATTCTGCCTTAGCAAAATCTCTTAGTATACAATAAAACATGTCTAAGTTCTCAAATGTTGGGAACCAAGAGCATGCTCCAAACATTTCAAATAAATTGATCAGAGAAGAAACCTAAAGAAAGAGCTGCTCAACCCTGCCTCTTTGCAGAGAAGCAAATGTCTCCTACCATCAGCTATTCCCACCATAATATTCTCACCAGCCAATATCCTGGGTAATCCTGAAACTTTTTGTATTAGTGATGTTTACATCATTTGCAACATTACGTTGTTGTGTTTTTCTTGCTTTGATTGCATGTTGACAATGTTTTTCCTCCACGAAAAAAAATGGATAGGCCTGGTTAGGTTATGTCCTTTTATTTCAAGATTTTGATACTTTTCTCTGAAAAAATAGCTTAGGCTGGCTAATTTTATGCTAGGTTACCTTGCATATTTATAAAGCTTTCAATAATTAGTTATTATATACAGTGGCGTCGCCACGAAATTCTTCCAGGGGGGGGGGGGCAAGGTGCGAAAGGGGGCCTCCTGTTACCCGAAAGGGGGCCTCCATTGTGTTAGGGTCTCATATTGTTTTTAGGCTCTTAAACTATGGTTCGAGGATGGGGAACATGATTTCATATTGGTTTTTGTTTGTTCTTGGCATGGTGCATCATTTACTCAAAACGCAATAGCACTAATCATTTTGGCTGAAAACTGGGCCATACCAGGGTATAAATAAGTAATATTTCGATAAATGATTAAGTGCCAAAACAAACCATCGTCTCAATGCTTTCTCGAATCTTCCCTCTGGCCTCTAGATTGCAGCGAGCTGGCGGGGCTGGTGCTAAGCATATCTTACAGATATCTGCCTTTGATCAACCCACTTTTAAGTCCTCCAAGTCTAACTGAATATAGCTAGATTCATCACTACTGTTATTTATTCCCATCAGCTTGATGTAATGAGCAAAGCTTGAACGACCATTTCTCAGTCCAAGGACGACAATTTCGTAAAGGTGACAACGAGAAGTGGATTGCATTAGTTTTTTTTAGCGTCATCTTAGGAATTTGTTTATTTTTATAACATTTGGTGCTGGCTGCAAGGCAACTGTCACACGAGCTAAAATATATCCTCAGCGAATATATTCACGGCAAGAACAAGCATTGAACACCAATGCATAAATGACAATGCAACAATGCAACAATGTCAGTACATACATATTCCAAGCCTTCAAATGCCACGCCGTCACGCCCATCGTTTTCGCTGTGCTGTACCGTTTTGTAAATGACGTTGAGAAGGTATGGAAGCTGGGAAGCTCTAATCATGCAGGCTGTTAGTTAGTTAGTTATTGTGGTTTAGGGGCGCATCGCATGCAGGCTGTAATAACGGAAAAGAAGTTTGTTGGAAGAAAATGCATTTAAAAACATCATTCATCCCATTTCATATGGGGCATGGATGTTGTATTGCATGCTTATGAGGGCTAATTTGTACCCTCAATGTTGGCTTTTCCCCCATGGGCGTATGTTTCGGAAACTTATTGAGGGACCAGTGGGGTACCTATATTTGCGTCAAGCAGGAGGGGGCAAACGGATTTGCAGGGGGCGGGGGCACCTACGCCCATTAAAAAGTCCTTGGATTTCGACCGCTATTTTGTCAAAGGGTACATTTCGAAATAATATAATTAGTCATCAACTAAATTGTCCTGTGGAGGGGCCTAATCTACCACTATGGTTTCTGATTGGTCGGATTTCAACCCTAACTCCACCACTCAGTTCTAAGGTTTTCTTTTGGTATCCCCTGATAAGTTACCTCACACTGCTGAAATTACACCTATACCACAAACCCGGATCGGTATCCCAAAAAATCAAGCTGGAGCCCTCCAAAAAAGGAGAGATTCCAGCAAATAAATGTCAGGGTCAGGAAAATGGCTCTGTTGCACCGAACATTTTTTTTCAAGATGCCTTCAAAAATTGCGTATGACTCCGAAAAGCATACCGGATCTCGAAAAATCGAGGTGGGATACATGGCGTCAGAGGTTCGAAAAATCAGGCTGGGATTCGGACTTTTAATAAAAAAACAGAAAAGATCCACAAAATCGCGTTGAGCCCAGAAAGCTGGCGTTGGGTCTCCGGAACCACGTGCCTGGGCGCGATAAGTCGCGCTGGGACCCAGAAAAAATCGCACTGAAGCCCCAAAATCATACTGGGGCCCCACAAATGTGTGTCAGAAGCCCCAAATATAAACAGCGGGACCCTAAGAGTACAACGTTGCCAGAAAGTACAACTAACCCTCCAAAGCGCACAAAAGTCTCCCAAAAAGCGATAGGGCCTTAAAACATGCGTTGCAGCCCTAAATATACATACCGGGAGCTCTAAGAAAAATACACTGCAAGCTCGCAAGGCGCACAGGGGCCATGAGAACGCACAAGGGCCTGGAAAAGAGGCTGGGGCCACGAAAGGCAACATGGTTCCAAAACGTACAAAACGACCGGGAGCTAAATAAACACATTGGGATCTTCGAAAACGCCCCGACACGTAAAAAATACTCGGTGCACAAAAAAACGCAACAAAGTCCTAATACGAGCAGGGTTTAGAAGATGTATTAGGCCCATAACTTCAAAGCAAAATGTATTACCCACCACTTTAAAATACAAAATTTTACAATTTCAGGCATTGCAGTTCATAGCACCCGGTCGCCACGACGGCAACGTGAGTGCACGTGCACACCCATTTTTCGTATTCGGTGCATTCGCCACACTTCGTGCGATGCTATGGTTTCTGCTAGGCCTTCTGCGTTTTGCTAATTGCTGCCACATGATAGACTTGCACCATATTTGGCGTGATGGAATGATTCGCCTGGGCATTCGCTTCGAAAAGTCGATTGATTAAATTCGATCATTAGTTTCCTACTTCCCACATTTTCTGGTAGCTATGAAATTCGGTTTCCGCTGAGCTTTGATGCACTTCATATCTTTGCTGCTATCCTCCCAGATTGGATACCGAACCGAGGCCAAGCCTCGGCGTTTTTTTTTACCCGTTGCGTCTTTCTTGGTCTATGATTGTGTATTATGGCTCCAATCCATTTTTGTTAGGGGCCTAAAGCATTTTCGAACCCCCTGCTCGTTTTAGGGTTTGTTGAATTTTTGTACACCGAGGATTTTGACGTGTCAGGGCGTTTTCGAAGATCCCGATGTGTTTATTTAGCGCCGGTCTTTTTGTTTGTTTTGGAACCATGTTGCCTTTTGCGGCCCCAACCACCTTTTCAGGCTATTGTGCGTTATCATGACCCCTGTGTGCCTTGAGAGCTTTCGGTGTATTTTTTAGACCTCCCGGTATGTATATTTATGGCTGCAACGCTTGTGTTAAAGCCCTGTCGCTTTTTGTGAGACTGTGCGCTTTGGAGGGTCAGTTGTATTTTCGGCCCCCGTTGTGCTCTTAGGTTCCGATGTGTTTATTTTGGGCTTCTGACGCACACTTGTGGGGCCCAAGTACAATTTTGGGGCTTCGGTACGATGTTTCTAGGTCCCAGAGTGGCTTATCGCACCCAGGCGCGTGGTTCCGGAGACCCAACCCCAGTCTTCTGGGCTCAATACGATTTTGTGAAACTTTTCTGATTTTTTTTACAAGTCCGAATCCCTGCCTGATTTCTCGAGCACTTGCCGCCATGTTTTTGTATCCCACCTCGATTGTTCGAGATCCGGTTTGTTTTTCGGTGCCGTACGCAATTTGTGAAAGCATCTGATAATATGTTCGGTGCTCCAGAGCCATTTTTTTACCGGGGCGTTTAGTTGTTGGAATCCATCCTTATTTTGGAGGGCTCCAGCTTGATTTGTGTTTGTGTTTGTGGTCACGCTGTGCTTACGTGTGGCCCTAGACGGCAATTTTGTAGAGCCTCGACGGGACTACCGATGGGAATTGTGGGTCCCAACCGCGATATTTGGGGGGCCCGGTTCGAGTTTGTGCTATGCGTTGTATTTAGCTGTGGCCCCAACGCGATTTTGGCGGTTCCTGTCGCAATTTTTCGGGCCTCGGAGCGAGTTTTCCGGGGCTCGCCGTATTTATTTGGAGACCCATACGCGAATTCTGGTGGACCGACGCGAATTTTGGTGGCCCCAGCGCGATTTTTGAGGCCCCGACACGATTCTTGGGAACTTATCCCTCTCAGGATGGAGGGGGGATTTGCCCCTTTGATATAGCACTGCGGCCACTGAAGGAGTGTTTTTTTCCGTTCCAGAGTGACATTCCGGTTAAAATTGATTTTGGGGGCAGCTGCAACTTTTGGGGCCCCGGCGCGACCTTCTGGGCCTCCAGTGTGATTTTCAAGGGCTGCGACGCGAATTTTTTGGGTCCAATGTGATCTTTTGGGCCCCGACGTCATTTTCTTGGATCCATAGCGCGAGCTATAGCGGCCTCGACACTTTTTGTGGTCCAATGCGTTTTGGATGCTTTTGGCGTCATTGTTGGGCCCCCAGAGTGATTATTCAAGTCCGGATTGTTCTTCGTTGCTCCGGCTTCATTTGTTTTGGTCCCAGTGAGACTGTTGGGGCACGGTACGACCTGTCGTGCCCCTGGCATGATTCTCGTGGTCCGCGCGTGAATTTTTGGTACCCAGGCTCAGCGTAATTTGCGGGGGCCCCGGCCGGATCTTTTGGGGCCCATATCGTGATTTTAAAATACCCAGACTCGACTCTTACTATTTCATAGGGGGTTCTTCTTGCAAATTATAGGCCTCCTGTCGCGTCGTCTCATTTCCTAGAGCCTTTTTGCCGGTTTTCGATGTCTCCTTGTGTGACCTACCCTCCTCCATATTCAATGGTCCTGCTCTCCCGTCTTCGAGGCCTCCTCTTGCATTCTGGGGCCCCTTTAACATGGCATGGGGCTTCCTCTCATCTTCGAGGGGCATTTTCTGCAAAATTAGGGGCCTCTTGCCACGCCTCGTGTGCCTCCTCCTTTATCCTAGCAAATCCTTACCCGTCTTGAGGGATCTTCAATTTTGGAAACCTCACCTCCTTCCATACCTGCTATCACTCCCATCATAAGGGCCCCCTCTCATTTCCTGGGAACTCTTTCCGGTCTTCGGGACCTCATTTGGCCCTAGAGACCTACTCCTTCCCGAGTCCGGCAGGTGCCTCATTTCTCTTCTAGAGGCCTTCTTTTTTCAAATTAGGGCCTCCTCTCACGTCTTGGGGGCCTCCTGCTCTGCGTTCTCCTGCTCTGCGCTCTGGATTCGATCTTTACCCATCTTAGGGGTGGTCTCTTATCTCCTGGTGGACTCCTCTTCTCTCCCAGGCGCCGCCTCTGCTAAATTACTGGCAACCTTTCCTATCTTAGTGGCCCTGTTAATTCCCGGGGACCTTCTTAGCCGTCTTCGAGCCTTCTCTCTTATCCAATGGCCTTTCTCTCCTATTTTAGGGGCCTCCTCGTTCATCATGGGGTCTCGTTTCCAATCTTGTGTCGTTCTCTTCCGAATTAGGTGCCTCCTGCCACGTCTCTGGATCATCCTTTTCTATCTCGGTGGGACCTCACCCGTTTGGGGCCTCCTTTCCGGTGTTGGAGCCTCTTTTGCAATCCTGGTTGCCTCCGTGCCTTTTTTGACACTCTCTTGATTTCTGGGGACTCCTACCCTCTCCTAGGTGACTCCTTTTTCAAATTAGGGGCCTCCTCTCACGTCATGGGGGCCTTCTTATCTGTGTCTGGAGCCTCATTATCCTCTTAGCAGGGTGCTTTTGCGTCCTAGTCCTAGATCTTCTCTTCCAGGTTCCTCCTCTTCCAAAATATGGGCATCATCTGGCTGGTCTCGGTGGCCTTCTCTCATTCCTGCGGAAACCTTCTTACCCGTCTTGGGGCCCCTATTGCATCCGGAGAAGTCTCCCCTATCAGGTCTTAATTTTATATTGCAGGGGCATCCTCTTCCGTCTTGGGGGCCTCATTTTCCAACTTAAAAATATCCTGCCACCCATCGGAAGCCTTCTCGTCTAACCTGCGTGGCTTCTTGCACGTCTCGGTGGAATCCTTTCCGTCCTGAGGGCCTCCTTTTCGTGCTGGGGTCTCCTTTTCGTCCTGGGGCCTCCTTTTCGTCCTGGGGGCTACCTTCCTATCTCTGTTCTACGTCTAGTCCTACGTCCTTTTCGTCCTTGGGTGCATCCTTTTCGTTCTAGGGGCCTCCTTTTCGTCCTGGGGCCTCCTTTTAGTCCTGGGGGCCTCCTCCCAGTCTCTGTTCTACGTCTTGGGGCATCCTTGCGTTATGGGGCATCCTTTTCGTCCTGGGGGCCTCCTTTTCGTCCTGGGCGCCACCTCACAATCTCTGTTCTACGTCTTCGGGGCCTCCTTTTCGTCCTGGTGGCCTCCTTTTCGTCCTGGGGGCCTCCTTTTCGTCCTGGGGGCCACCTCACAATCTCTGTTCTACGTCTTAGGGGCCTCATTTTCGTCCTGGGGGCCTCCTTTTCGTCCTGGGGCCTCCTTTTCGTCCTGGGGACCTCATCCCAATATCTGTTCTACGTCTTTGGGGCATCCTTTTCGTCCTTTGGTGCATCCTTTTCGTCCTGGGGTTGGTTGGTTGATTGTTGGAGTGTAGGGGCGCATGGACTGCGTCTTTCGTCCTGGGTGCCTCCTTTTCGTCCTGGGAGCTTCCTTTTCGTCCTGGGGGCCTCCTTTTCGTCCTGGGGGCCTCCCCCCAATCTCTGTTCTACGTCTTGGTGCCTTCCTTTTCGTCCTGGGGCCTCCTTTTCGTCCCGGGGGCCTCCTTTTCGTCCTGGGGACCTCCTCCCAATCTTTGTTCTACGTCTTGGGGCCTCCTTTTCGTCCTTGGGTGCATCCTTTTCGTCCTGGGGTCTCCTTTTCGTCCTGGGGCCTCCTCCCAATCTCTGTTCTACGTCTTGGTGCCTCCTTTTCGTCCTGGGGCCTCCTTTTCGTCCTGGGGGGGGGCTCCTTTTCGTCCTGGGGGGCCTCCTTTTCGTCCTGGGGGGCCTCCTTCCAATCTCTTTTCTACGTCTTGGGCCTCCTTTTCGTCCTTTGGTGCATCCTTTTCGTCATGGGGTCTCCTTTTCGTCCCGGGGACCTCCTTTTCGTCCTGGGGGCCTCCTCCCAATCTCTGTTCTACGTCTTGAGGCCTCCTTTTCGTCATGGGGGCCTCCTTTTCGTCATGGGGCCTCCTTTTCGTCCTGGGGGCCTCGTCCCAATCTCTGTTCTACGTCTCTTATAGAGACCTGATTATATTTCCTGGTGGCCTCGTCAGTTTTGAGGCCTCATTGACAGCATGATATTCTGTCCCGTCGGCCTCCTTGCTCACCTTTTTTTGCTGTGCATTTGCGGATAGGGGCCTCCTCAAATTTCAGGGGGGGGCGGCGCCCTCGTTTCACGGCAGGGGGGGCGACTGGCCCCCTGCCCCCCTGTGGCGACGCCCTTGATTATATATGAACCAATTGAAAGCCCTCCTTTTGGTATTATTTTGCTTTTCAACCAATTTTTTGTGCTTGCTAGTAAAAAAATATGTTCTTTGTGCACCAAAATAACAATCACGATAAGACCCTATTTACCACTAAGTTATAGCTACACTAAGTTAGGGTCAAAGGTATGATAAATATATGATTTGGGTCAGATCTGCTCACTGAAATGGTGCATTTATGGGCTACATTTTTTACAGAATGGACAAAGAATGAGGTTATCATGAGATAACAAGTGAGTGATGCCTATATTTAGGTTGATTCTTTCCATCAACAATTATAGAATTTGTGTAAAATGCCGCCACACTCCACGGTCTTCACTGCGGAGTTGATGGCCATCAGCAAAACTCTTGCATACATCGAGGTTGACGACGATATTTTGCATGTTATTTTGACTGATTCTCTGAGCAGTCTTGTGGCGCTGCACAGTTTTAACCAGCAACATGTCATCGTACGAGACATTTTATCGCACCTTACTTCGCTGCATCGCATGGGAAAACAGGTCATACTTTGCTGGATTCCAGCACATGTCGGAACCGTGGTAACGAGCTGGCCGACAGGGCCGCAAGGCGTGCAGCACAAGCGCCAAGGAGTCGCGTGCTCCCACTCCCTGCCAGTGACACTACCCAATTATCTCATCATTTATTCTCAGACAGTGGCACGGCAAATGGGACCAAATGGAGTTCAACAAATTAAAGCAAATCAAACCTTAGCTCCGTGGCCCTCGCCCTTCAGCCAAACTAGAAGGGACGAGGTAGCCATCTGTCGTCTCGGAATTGGTCACACTCTAGCAACACATAGGTATGTATTGTGCGGGGACGACAGGCCGAAATGTGTTAGGTGTAATGCCGCGCTGACTGTGCACCATGTGCTGGTGGCGTGCCAAGCATACACAGAAGAACGTAGGCGCCACTTCGGATAAGATGCGAATGCTCTGAGGTTGAAGAACTTATTGGGATATTATTACCGATTTATACACAATGGAGCAGCTTTATGCTTCCTTGCGGAGATGGGATTTGACGTAATATATGCACCTGCCTAACTGATTACTTGTTTCCACAGATCTTAGATCAAGCGCCTTAATAGCTACCGATGTTTTATATTCGTTTGTGACAGTCTGACGCGTGCTTAGGCAACCTTGTTATGGGTGCAATATAACCCAATGGGGTTTACGCACCCTAAAACATAAATAATCATCATTAAAATGGCAAACATGCATAAGGAGTCCCTGGGCCATTTCTGATCACAATGTTGTTTTTCTGGTGTTTTCTGATTTGACACTCATTCCTTTGGAAAATAAAAACTTCCAAAGATATAGGCACTTTAAGTTCAAGTATCTTTGTCTAAGAAATCAGTCCAAGAAAAGAATATTAAAAACATTGAAATAACTTTTTTTTCAACAAGAAGAAAATTGTCTACATGTTCCTGCTATCCCACCTCAACAACATATGGGAAGTGTGGGGAAAAGATTTTGGGTCTGGTGGTATATAATGAAAAATAACATACCATTATCAATAAAAATTAATACAACCTAACCTAGCGTACTGATGTTGGACGGCCTAAAACCTACCGATGTTGAATCACTTAAACGCACTAATATTGTATTACTTAAAACCTACGGATGTTGGATTGCCTAAATATGACTTTAAAATGTGATTTTCAAAACAAATTGCAGAGGACTGTCCATAATAGCCACTGCACGTGGAGGGCATGTATTGTGAAATAAATAAATATAAGCCGCCGGCTGCCAGCGACCATCGTGCAGACAGCGGGTCAGGCGTGCACGGTCCAGGTCGCGGACCGCTGATAGGTCATTCACATTATGGCCAGATCAGGTCGCGAATGGTGCCGTTGCTGTGTCCGTTCCCGAAGCCGTCCCGTCGGCTTCTGCGACGTCATTTGCGCGAGAGGTATCTCAGCTGAGGCCACCATCAGTGGTAGCCTTACCAGCTGGCGTGTGTGTTCCCTTGCCGCTCCAGTTCAGTACATAGGATCAAGTTCAAGCCGCGCTGTGACAGACGGTCACCACGTGTGCGCAGACCAATCGTACATTACGGCTGCGATGCGAGTGATGAATGAAAGCAGGCGAAGTTACAGGTGAAAGATTCTTATATTGTGAGTTCATGTCTGTATTTTTTCTCATCAACCACAGTTGGCGATCCACGCAGGTAGTCGTGCTGCTGCCGTTGTTACTTGGTTACGTGATAAATTCGCGATACATTCGTACTTGAAATACGTATGCGCAAATACACGTGAAAATCGTACTAAGAACATATTCGCACTCGATATATTCGTATTCGGGGAGTTTTATGAACCACGCAAGCAGGACGCTACATCTGCAGTTGGGTGGAAGGTAACCATTTGTATGCAATTTTCCAATTTGTGACTTGCATCCTCAATGACAGATGCAGCCAGCTTCCTGCACACAGACATAGCGAACAGATGTCATCTGCGGGTATCATCAAACACCCCCTGCCACACCAATTATTTTCACTATTTGCCACCAACATATACAGACTGCATATGCACCCACAAACCAAACGCGTGTATCCATTCATGTGTAGGCTTAACCGTAAGCATGCAAATAAAGGGCATAATCATTTGCAATAATGTCTTGCGGCTCATTGGTGCAGATTGCTTTTGAACCATTCATGCACTAGACACACACACACACATATATATATATATATATATATATATATATATATATATATATATATATATATATACACAAATATATATTACGTGGGATATATGGGGCCTCCTGTCGGTGGCCGATCCAGAGAACAAGTTGGGGTACATACCCCCCCTCATGAAAGGTGGCGTCCCTTCGACCAGGAAAGCGCGTCCCTCCGCGAAAGCTCGAGTGCACCCCAACACCCTCGAATTTTTCAGCCACAGGCGCCCCTCGGCAGGAAAGGCACCCCTTAAGCTGCTTTCGCGGTGGCGCCACTCCAAGCACGTGTCCCCTCCCCCCAGATGACAATTCCTGGATCCGTCCCTGCCTCTTGTGGCAGCTATTGGCTTCCTGTGGCGGGTATGGGAACTCTTATGACGACAAAGGGCCTCCTATTGCGGTCTAGGGGCGGTCAGATCATTTCAGGCGGTCTTCTGTGGTTACTTTTCGGAAATTCTCCTGCCACTGAAGGGAAGAAGCGCTCTCGCCTCTCTCCCCCTCCCTCCCCCCCCTTCTCCCTCTTCCGCGGGCCGATAACAGCCCCCGCACGGGCGGACGAGCGGGAGAAGAAAGACTATTTTTTTTTATTTTTTTTATTTTTTTTTTATGTTTGTTTTAACCGGGCCCACCGGGATGGTTGATATTTAAAATTTTTTTTTTTTTTTTTGGGTTCTTTTTTTTAATTTTGAAAAATTGTTTTTTTAATTGTTTTAATTCAAAGAGATCAAATTTTTCAAAAAACCCACAAAAAAGGGAAGAAAAAAAAAAAAAAAAAATTTAATATAAACCAAGGAAGAAGGGACAACCTCACCCCCCCCCCCCCCCCCCTTTTTGGGGGGCCGGTTAGTCCCTTTTCTAAAAGAATTTCAAAACCAAAGTTTTATATTTTCATATTAATATTTGGTCGATTGCACCCAAGTTTTGTTTATTTGGCTGCCATTAGAACATAGGTTTTGCACCTTTTTGGGTCCTTCCCTCTCTTTTTTTTTTTTTTTGTTAATATTAAAATTTTATACTCCTCAAGGGGGGTTTTTTTTTTTTTAAAGGGGGGTGGGGGGGTCGGACACCGGCTATGAAAGTTGGGGGTGGGTTAACATATTTGGCTCCATTAAAACATAGGTTTTGCACCCCTATAGGTCGTGCGCTCTCGGAGTCTGGATTTCGGTCACATTAACACATTATAATCCTCCAGAAGCGGTGTCTTCTTAGTTTAAGTGGGGGTGGGAGCGTCGGACACCGGTTAGGGGGGGGTTTTATTCTTTCGCTCCTCTTCCTCTCACAACCCCAACCCTTTTTTTTCTTTTTCTGTTCAAGCAGCGACAGTTTTTTCCCTCGCCCCCCAATCTCAACAACCTCAGCCTTCTTTTACATATTCTGTTCAAGCAGCGACAGACAAAACGGTGTAACATTGTTACACCGTTTTGTCTAAATTTAAGGGAAATTTTGGTGGTGAATGGGAGAGAAGGAGTATCAACCCCCCCCCACCCCCAACCGGTGTCCGACGCTCCCACCCCAACTTAAACTAAGAAGACACCGCTTCTGGAGGATTATAATTTGTTAATGTGACCGAAATCCAGACTCCGAGAGCGCACGACCTCTAATGGCGCAAGACCTATGTTTTAATGGCTGCCAAATATGTTAACCCCACCTCCCTAACCGGTGTCCGACGCTCCCACCCCCACTTAAACTCAGAAGACACCATTTCTGGAGGATTATAATGTGTTAATGTGACCGAAATCCAGACTCCGAGAGCGCCTGACCTCTGATAGTGCAAACCCTATGTTTTAAATGCGGCCAAATATGTTAAAACAAAACCTTGGTGCAATCGACCAAATATTAATATAAAAATCTAAAACTTTGGATTTTGAATGTTCTCATGCAAAGGTATCATGCCCTTGATTGGTGTTGCGTAACTCGAAAACGTCCCAAAAATGGTACACCCTAATGTACCCCCAACCCGCATGGCACTTGCTGGATCCGCCCCTGATGCTTCCTTGAGACGCATAGATACTCGCAGGCACGATGACCGCTTGCGTCCATTCCATTTGAAATAAAAGTGCAGTGTTGTCAGTAATACGATAATTTGTTGAGCGATCTTAATCTTGGGGACAATATAAGTCGATGACGTTTTAATGACGTCACTGCGCTTGATGGCTCAATAAGCAGGGCACCTCAACAAGAAAGATACGGTAAAAACAATTAAGTAGATTCCTGTCTAACTTGTTGTTTAAGCTTGACTTGTTGTTTAGTTACACTTCGGTATTAAGTGGTCTGGCAGCTGCGGAACGTGCAATATGCTCCCCGACGGACTGCACCAAGCCTAACTCGCAACGTTACTGTCCGATTCCGAATCTGAGGTCATATTCGTGTTCAGCAAGTCACTCAATGTGCATGAGCATCAACGAAAATGGAGGAAATTTTTTTAAAGGAAACTTCTTCAACTTCCACAAAACATAATCTGATGTATATGTGTGTTCGTGTGTGGGTGTGTCTGTGTGTGCAGGTGTGCGTAGGTATGCACGTGTACGTGTATATATATAGTGTATATACATATATATATATATATATATATATATATATATATATATATATATATATATAACCTTAACATCTGTGGCACCCAGATGATAAGACACGCCGCTTAATTTCCATGTGCCTAAAATTACATTAATGTATCACACACACGGATACTTCACAAATTGCCAAACGGAATTTAGGGTACATTCGTTCAATAAATCACCATATGCCTAACATTTGGCCTAGACACCATTGGTGTTGCATTGGCAACACCAATAATTCCAGTGTGTTCAAGTACTTCCCCCTCCCCGCTTAACGAATTATCGGCCAAAGTCAGTCTTTAGACGAGTGTCTCCATGAAAATTCCTGGATTCGCGCCTGGGTAAGTACCTGCATAGGATCGTCACTTGGGTGGACACTGGACAGCTAGCAGCACACAACATCACAGTACAAACGCAACTCAGGTAGACAGCTAGCAGCACACAACATGACAGTCCAAACGCAACGCAGGCAGAAGGTAGGTAAGTGCTTCCCTACCTACCCAGGTCCCACCAGGAACATTTCCAGGTGCACGTGCCAGATGCACGAGTAGGTGCATTAGCTACCTAGGGATACGGTAAATAAATAACCCGTACCAGGAAATACCTAGTAGTTTGCACCCTGGTGACATGTACCCGTACGCGTCGGCTACGTAACCGCGGAGAGGCCAGGACTTTCTTGAAGGGGAAAGGCGCACCAAAAAAGGTAACTCTATTAAGACCTATCTCGGTGAGCCGAAGATTTATATTTTGTCATGGGGAAAATCACGAATATTCTTGCTTGATCTGGCTTATTTTTGTCTAGGGGGCAGTAGTTCTGGCTGCGCCTCTGCTACAGAACATTGCCCATTAATAGCCAGCAGCTATGACCGATAACTGAAAGCCCTCGCCAGAGAATAAAGGGATCTAATCTCTTCATCCCCCTCACTCCTGCCAACATATTCAAAATGCGATTCAAAATTCGAAGTACGGGCTCGTCCTACGGCGACAAGACCAAAGAGGCGAACGCGTCCCTGTAATGCAATGCGACACCTACCGGCCGCCAGCGCAACTTCTCCAAAACGAGTATTTTGTTCCAGGAAGTGTAGTCAGCACTGCCTTTTCATATCTATAAGAAATGGAAATGTGCTTTAAGGTAGCTTTTTAATTCTTGATATTTATTTTATAATGCAATAGTTATGAATGTGGTTCACGTGATGTGACCATTCACTTCCTGTGCTGCAAATGCTTCCTCTTCAGTTGGAAAGGAAAATAACACCAAAAAATGGGCTTTGGTTGGGTAATTGGCCTCAAACAATGTTAAAAAGAAAAACAGGTAACAAAACCCAACAAAGCCTAACCCTCCATACACGAAAGCAATATTTTTTTCATGGGAAAACTTCAATTAATTAGTTTTTTTTCAACTTAGCAAACCTAACCGAACCTAGCATAACATAGCCTAGGCTATTTAAATACAAATTCGATTGTTTGTGATACCTAAAACCTAACCAACCCTTTATTTGCTTCATGTAGATCAACTATCTGTAGAACATGTCATATGAATACCTTGAAGCACAATACTACCAAACATATGCTTCCAACGCACCTCGCCCACATGCGACATGATATTGATCTGGCCGCACCTAGCCCGATGACTACCGTATGTGAGGTTTCCAACTCGCCTGAACACGTGCTTGTGCAACACTCGGACACGCTTATGGCCCCGCTGATGTTCGCGAACCCCACGCTGTAGTGCTGCACTACAGTGCTTGTAAAACTGACGGGAGTTCACTGTCGGTGCCCAGATAGCCGAAAAGGCTGGACCTTGTCCGCCGCGTTCGGTGTCGATACGAGACCGTGCACCGCGTCAGTGTTTGTGTTGCTATCGTGGCAACTGGGGCGCGCTCCGGTCTGCACGGCTGATCCTGCTGCTGCACAGCTTCCATCTCCCCGCTCCGGTCTGAGCGGCTGATCCTGCTGCTACACAGCTTCCATCTCCCCGCTCCGGTCTCCTACCGCTACACAGCTTCCATCTCCCCGCTCCGGTCTGAGCGGCTGAACCTGCTGCTGCACAGCTTCCATCTCCCCGCTCCGGTCCGATCGGCAGATCCTGCTGCTGCACAGCTTCCATCTCCCCGCTCCGGTCTGCGCGGCTGAACCTGCTGCTACACAGCTTCCATCTCCCCGCTCCGGTCTCCTACCGCTACACAGCTTCCATCTCCCCGCTCCGGTCTGCGCGGCTGAACCGCGCTACACAGCTTCCATCTCCCCGCTCCGGTCTGAGCGGCTGATCCTGCTGCTGCACAGCTTCCATCTCCCCGAGGTAAGATGCTGCAATGCAAATAGAGGCCTCGTCCACAATAAAATTCCGTTGTGTTTAATGACTTAAATACAACATAAAATGAGCTCCCTGCAAAACATAGCAGTGGATATCCGGTGACGTTTTAACAAATGGAGCAGGAGCGCCTCCAACTTCGCTCCTCCTCCGGATGCAAATCCTAGTTAGATCACTGGCTGAGAAAGACCTAGCTGTGATAACTTTAGCATTAGTACTGACGATGACGCATAAAATCGCCACATTTGATGCGTGCGCCCACAACAACTAGGCGCATGCAAAAACATCATCTGAAATTTTCGGAAGACTTCGGAAAACCCCGCTAGTGGTTGGGCGCATAACTTGCTAATTTGCGAAGTCTTAAAATAACGCGACGCACACAAAGGAGCCTACACCTTCAGGGTAGCTAGGATTATTTAGTACTTTCCCTAACCAAAATTATACGTGCACCTCTGCCCACTCGTGGTACTCGAGAACCTTCTGCTTATCAGGCAAGCTATTAATTATCGGAGAGAAGCAAAAGCGCCCGCGTGTAGCCCACCTCATTTCACGCAGCAGCAGCGCTTTTTGACCTTATCAAGTCATATTTTGATCCCCAAGGTCATGAGAAAAGGGATGATATATTTGCCATTGTAACCTATGGGGAATCACTGCTCATCTCATTTGGTACTGATCGAACCATTCAAATTTACCATGAGGTAAAGAGGAGCTTATTGTGAAGGAAATGACCGGTTGCAGCTGAGACCATGAGTGAATGGTTCTACATGGACATTGACACGACCGCAGGTCAATGCTAACGGTTTTCCTAAAAATCGTATTGAGCAGCTCAGTTAGATTTCATGAGATGTTCTACCAAGATCCATCGTATTTTATAGCCCTTAAAATTGCATTGGAGACATATTCAACATTTGTAGAAGCCTGTCCTGACGTGATCCATGGTCAGTGGCGTACCTAGGATTTGCACTTGGGGGAAAGCGGGATTTGGAGGGGACCACCTACCCCCAATTTTTAAAGTCCCCGGATTTCGACCACTATTTTCAAAGGGGCCCTTTCTTTTAAAAATAATTAGTGGCTAACTTCATTGTCCTGTGGAGGGTGCCCAACCTGCCACCATCGTTTCTGAGTCACCTGATTTCAATGCTAACTTTTATTGAACATCATCCTTGATGATGTTTTCACCGACATGTCTGTCAATTTATCCCATTCTTCTTTTTTTTTGCGGACGACTGTGCCATTTGATGTTCAGATAAGCATTACGCACATTGCTTATTTCGACTACAACACGCTCTTGACAAAAGTATATGAATTGGCCATTAAAGGACGGTTTCATTTGTTCTGCCCAAACATCTGCAACAAGGACATTTTGCAAATCCACTCCCTACCTAAATTCAGCAACACCGGTTCACCTCGGGAACAATGTCATACCTTTTGTCAATTCCTTACAAAAACGTTTTTTTTTGTTATTTTTGATCGGAGGCTTTCCATGAACAGCCACGTGAAATATGTCCCGACTAAATGTTTTCGCCAACTAAATTTATTTCGCTGCATTACTTCCACATCATTTGTAGCCGATCGACTCACTCGTACAACTATGTAAATAATTAGTGCTCCCCATCATTGAATATCGTTCAGCAGTTTATGTTGGTTCCAGACCCTCCTTAAAAATCGTAAACAACATTCAAAATACATTTATCCCTATCGCACTGTGTACAATGGATACTTCACACATCATTTCTTTAGAAACCGAATCCGGAATTCCTCCATTAGCTCTCCGTCGAATGAGCACTTAGGTACGCATCAAAAATTAAATGTCAGGAAAACCGCCCACACACGTGTCCTTGCAAGTTTTAGGAAATTTACACCACGATTATTTAATTCGAGTCCAACCGAAGAACAAACTGACCTTACCATAGCTTGACGAGTCCAAACATTTTCTACACAACTTCATTACATTTTCCCACCCATTACTGCTCCTCCTCCAACAACTACACCACCGTGGCAGATGTTCGAACGGCATTTTTAAAAAATCTCACCAGCAATTCAAAATCACAGCTTTGTCCAGAATATGCCATGCAAATATGTCCTCAGTTTCCATCTCGTCATCGCCATGTTCATTTTGTTTTTACTCACGGGTCTAAAGGCGTCTATCTCACAGGAAATGCCGTTTTTTTCTGGTACACACAAAAACAACTTCACTTGTCAAGCGGAAACTCCATTTTCATCGCTAAATTACATGCCATTCTCATTGCCCTTTATCACGTCCGCAATCGTTCAATTTGTCATCCCATGCGAATTATAGTCATGTGTACAAAGTCAAAATATATTCCGAATCCCTTTCTTCATTTTCTTTTTTCGCATCTTTGCCTTATTCCATTTATGACATATCAGAAACATTGCATCTAATCAACGTGAATGTGTGTTTTCTGTGGGTGCCCCGGCACTTTGGCATCCTAGGAAACGAAGAAGCCGACCTATTCGCAAATCAGTCATTACAATTACCAAACATCACAGAAAATCCGCAACGTTTTCTAGCCATCAAATCATCAATCGGACAGAGCATTAGGTATTTTTAACCAACAGAAGATTCAAGACACCAAACACACATAATTACGAGTCATAAAACCTGTTATCTATCCCTGGACGGCATCATTTCATATCAAACGTCACGAAGAAAAGTTCTATCGCGGCTTCACGTAGGACATACCTCACACATTGATGTATTTACAATGCAGCACGACGACTCATCATGCAACACCCATCGTACAGTCACACATCCTCCTACCCTGCCAGCATCGTACAGTGACACATCCTCCTACACTACCAGCACCGTACAAAATTCACAGGTATGACCGTGAGTACCAGGGGGAGGATTCATGAAATTTGATCGCGAAGAAGGTGGGTGCACTCGTATAAATGTTCGCCATTGATTAAGGACATTACAAGTGGGTGCAATTGATTGTCCCTTGTTGGGCGCCTTTACCGCTCAGAAGGCGCCTTCGGCTGAAAATTCAAGGGGAGGTGTTCTGAAACGTTCCTAAAGTGGCGCCTTTCCCCGTCAGCGGGGCATTGCCTTTCCCTGTGGGGGGGGGGGGGCACATTCCCCTGTGGGCCCGCCCTTTGAACACCGCTTTCGCGGGTGACGAACACCTTGTGGTCTCCGGGTGAACGACTCTTGCCCTGTGAACACTACTTCCATGATTGCGTACTGTTTCAGAGCGTGCTGGTCCGGACGGATGACCGACGGCTAAGCGATCTGCGCCGTTTCTGCCAGATATTGGCGTCAACTTGACGCGGCCCGGTTCAGCCGACACGCCGAGATTACCTCATCCACGACTCGCACAGCCATGGGCAGCAAGTGCTGCAAGACGCTTAGAGCGACGGCTGACGGCGCTTCCACAGCTACGGTTGACGAGCGTACAACAAGGGAGATCGGCTATTCTGGTGGCAGTACAGCACACTCGCCTCTTATTTCCGACCGTCCCGTCGTCGTGCGCCGCCAAGCCCCTAGCCGTCCCACTTCCTCGCCTCCAGTCTTCGTGGATGACGAATTCCTCTTCCTCTCCAGCCCCCCTGCTGCCTCCGCCTCTAGCAGTCCTGAGTCCTCCGAGTCCAGCCTTCCTGTTATACCCGCCTTCAGGCACCCGCCTCCAACGACCAGGTACACTGTTCCTGTGTCGTACTCCGTCAATCTGCCGGAGGTATGCTGGCGTCATGACTCGCGAGCGGGCTGTGAGGACGTGGCCTGCCGATGTCTTCACCTGTGTCTACTCTTCCTGGTCGACATATGCAAGTTCGGCACATCCTGCCGCAACAGCCACTCTCTCACTACCGTGCACAATAAGGTGAGCAGCACGTGAAATCAGTGCACACACGTGCACAGCACATGACACGGGTTCGCCACACAGCAAAAGAGGACACACCGGTTCGTCACAACACAAAAGAGTACACACCGGTTCGCCACACAACAAAAGAGGACATACCGGTTCGCCACACGCCTAAAGGTTCTGAAACAGGACCATGGTACGCGATCAGTTTTCCCGCGCTGCGCACGTGAGGCCTGGGCCTTTATAAACGGGGGTCGCATCCATCGCCTCCACTGTGGATAAGACGAATACGGAGGTAGTAGCATACCATGCACCACGGACAGGGGCATAAATTTGTAACGCCGGGTGTGTGTGTGTGTGTGCAAACAGCCACAAACCACGTTTCTGCACCCAAAATCTGTGCATGCACCCACACAAGATCCAAAGGAACCGTGGGCCGCAGCCCACATCCCTATCCCTACGCGTAACAAGAGCATTATTTGTCATTTTGTCATTCCCACTTTCTGAACGGGATTACCTCATGGCCAAATATATAGCGTGCCCCCAGCAGGATTCAGGGGAAACTGCACCCTTGCCCAGGCAGGGTGGGGGTGAAGACTGCCCATTTTCTACGGCACTGTCGCAGCTCTTCCGACGGTTGCAAGCTCGTGATCAGACAAGTGGCCCCCGATATGATGTCACCTGCAATGGCGAGTGCCTCAATTTATCAGTAGTCAGTCTCTGGCGTGATTGTGCATTGGCGGACCGAGAAATTCCGATCCGGGGTGGGACATTCGTCCAAAACGGGGTGCCGCCATTTCGCCGGAGACACGTCATTGCTCGGAACAATTTCGAAGAGGCGCGGGAGATGTCAATGCACTGGCACATGCCCAGCAGAAGCAAGTTTCTTTGAGTGGTGCTTTTTCGCTCAAAATTTTGGTGACGAACTCACTCTATCCCTTCAGCAGGGCGCCGTCGAATACTTAAGTCAGGGTTACAGTAAGGGGTACAGTTGCAACCCCCCCTCCCCCAACAGGGTGGAGTACTCCGAGAGGGGTGCACTTAATTATCCCCCTTCTGACACACCCGGATCTGCCAATGGGCTGCAACTCATGACGTCATAGAGGTAACCGTGACCGCCGCCGCGGTCTGCGATGTCGGCGCGGCGACTGGGATACGTCACTGGGCTACGACTACGTCACTGGGCAGCAGGTGGGGCCCGGGACAGCGCACCAGCCGATTGGTGGAGCTAATCAGCTCGAGGACGAGTGAGCCCCTCCCCCCCCCCCAGCAGTTCCTCATATGTCCGAACGAGAACAGCGTCGCCATCATAAAAATAGCGCCGAGTAAAACATGCTAGTCTGCTGGATGATCCGAAAGTGCGGCTTCCAGGGAAGCGAGAGTTTTGGCGACATGCCAAGTGGCATTGTGAGGTCATGAAAATACACGGGGTCCCGATCTTAAATTTCTTTGGTTTCGCCTTCCGGTCCGTGTATTCCCGTTTTTTTTGTCGCTGCTTTCCACGATGTGTATCTTCACATGACAGTAGGGGTCGTGTATGTTTGCCAGCATTATCGGAACATAGTCCTAACCATGGTATACCAATATTGGTTGCAGCGGATTGGCTAGGGGAGAACTGGGTCTGTCCCGTAGAACGTCAAAAACAGCGACATGAAGCCAGAACTTTCAATATTTGCTGTCCTGTAAGCCGAAGGAGTAGCGGTACTTTTCGTGTCCAAATAATCCTGAATTTTGTGACTTGCTTTGCCTAGCATCCAATTTTGGCACCCAAGTCCGAAAGAATTACACGTGGACAGGAGTGACGAGGAATAATTTCTTCCATAAGTATCTTTGCCACGGTATGAGCGTATTTTCTTTCGGAGCAAAAGCTCTGGGGCCAAGAGGAGAGAAGATCAATGATTGGAATGACGTATCGGTTCCAATTTTGCGTTTCCGGAAGTGGCCCACGTGTGTCAATGGCCAGCATCTCTAACGGGTAATGCGACACTTACGTGTATCAATGGCCAGCATCTCTAACGGGTAATGCGACACTGGAGTTTCCTGCGTTGGCACTGGTGCGGACTTTGCTTTAAGTCCTGTACAAAGCACGCAAGCTTTGAGATAAGCCGCAGTATTTCTCGACATTCCGTTTCAGCAATACCGGAATTTGAGTTTTCCTACGCCTTTGTAAGTCCCATGATGGACATTGGTGGACACTGGCCATTCATTGGACACCATTGGTGGTCCCAAATTGACGGACATTGGCACCCAGTTTAGGTGGTCACAGCAGCGCCGCTGCCTCAACGTTGTGGCCGGGCCCGGAATGGTCGCGCCGGGAAGTTGAAAAGAGACGTTGGACTGGATAGCAGTGTTTCGCTTGTCAAGGAACATGGATTTCCGGTGATATTTCGACGTCAGACAATGAGAAAATGAACTTGAAGACATGACATGAATAATTTGTCCTACACAAAGTACAAACGCTATTGACGGTTAAGCAAGCGGTCTTACAGCTGGCCAGTTCCACGATCCGCATTCAACCTTTTCGGATCATGGATCAAGATCGGATCGGATCTTTTCGGATCGAATGGTTTCGCTGTGCTAAGTTAGCGGGGGCGCCACGAGTGACCTGTGGCGGCCACGAATGACCTGTGGTGGCCACGAGTGACCTGTGGTGGCCACAGGTGACCTGTGGTGGCCACAGGTGATCTGTGGCGACCAGGAACACTCCCACAAATTTAGAAGACACCGGACTTCGGCCATGCATTGGGGGTGAACAAGTTTTTTTTTCAAGGTGATATGAACTACCTATATGAACTTAGTTAAACATAAAAACCAGTAGTACTGCTGCATATGCAAAGAACATGTATTTAAAACAATGGTCTTTTTACGGGGCTTCAGTTCATTTTGACCGGGCCCCAACCGAGCTGGCCGCATCAGGCACATCAGGTCATCAGGCACATTAGGCACATCACATCAGGTCATCAGGTCACATCATGCTGGCTGATTCAGGTCATCGGTTCCTTTTTAAAATATAATTTGCCACCTCTATTACACAATGAAAAACATTGACTCAAAACTGACCTTTGTGTAGAAACAAAGATACGACGAAATTGCTTCCCAAGAAACGGACCAGCATCGGAACATGTTTGGCGAACGCACGTTTCATAGCTCACTGATAGTACCCCATGATTCTCGGTGACACTCTCAGGGCGACTTTCAGATGGTACTCAACGAATACGGTCTGGGTGGTAGCTACGAGCTCGAGCTGCTTCAGAGGATCATGACCGCGTTCATGCAGAGCGGCGGACTACCGGAGACCACCTATCGCCACAACCTGGATGTATGCTTCAGGCACAACTCTACCAAGTCGTGCAGGGAACCGGTGTGCCACCGTCTGCATATTTGCAGGTGAGTGCGTCTTTGGTGTTGTCCCAATGCTCCTCTTTGCCAGTGTGCCAGAGTGGGAAACGATTCTTGGAAAGATCTTGATGGCAGATATTCTATGAGTTCAAAGTTACAAGTGACACGTGCCATGCATCCAAGTTTTCCTGGAGGGGAAGTTATTTTTAGGCGTGACGGACCATACAGGTCATTTGCGCCGCCTTTAAAGCGAGTACGTTACATGTCTGTCTTAAAAGCGAGTGTTTTGGAAGCAATGCGCAGGCAAGTGTACATTTACGTTAAGGGAGTTTTGTGTTATAGCGTGTGTGATGTTTTAGTTGCCGAAGGCGGTTGCTGGGTGGGGGACATCTCCCTGATGTCAATAGTTGTATTTATACTTTACTCCTCCGCAAGATAAGTTGTAGCAGGGGGGGGTTGCAGAGCGACGAGAAACTAATTTTGCCAGGGTGCCGGCTTCAGCTTACTCTTCTCGAAGAGCACCGAAGGATCTTTACCGTGCAAACAAGGAGGTAAATGTCCACACCACCGATCACGCCGGCCGCTGCTTACTAGTTGCTAGTAGCGAGTTAGTCTAAGCAGGCCATGCATGGTTGTTAGTTTGGTTTAGTACGGCGTCTTGAAATTCGGCTCATCTACGCCCGCTCCACCTCTGGGTAGCTGTTTTACGTTATGGGCTGCCAGGTAAATCGACTCATCTACGTTCGATGGCTCCTCTGGGTTGTCGTTTTACGTTATGCTAGTTTTTGTTTTCCTAAAACAACTCGGCTCATCTACGTCCGACGGCACCGCTAGGTAACCATTGATTTCTAATTGGAAAGTAAATCGGCTCATGTGCGTCCGACGCCATTCGGGGATGGCTATTTACGTGTTTCCTACAAGTGTTTCGCGGGCATGCGTTGCGTGTTGAAGTGAGTGTTGGTGGTGTGGTGTCTGCAGTGCTCCTGCTAGTTTTGTGGCGTACAACATTCAAACGTTCAAATAGCAATTGAAGTAGTTCTGGGTGATTTTCACCCAGAAGCGATGGAAGCCACAGGGTGATGCCCTCTATTTGGCAGAAGGCCTGAAGTGGTTGTCTTTGAGAGTTAAAGCTACTACGGTCTAGCAGGATGTGGTCGTGGGTCGTAGGTGGATATGGGAGGAGGCCGGGTCCGCGGTGGGGTGGGCGTGGGAGGAGGCCAGGTCCGCGGTGGGGTGGGCGTGGGAGGAGGCCGAGTCCGTGGTGGGGTGGGCGTGGGAGGAGGCCAGGTCCGCGGTGGGATGGGCGTGGGAGGAGGCCGAGTCCGTGGTTGGGTGGTGGTGGGCGTAAGCCGGGTCTGAGGTGAGGTGGATGCAGGAGGAAGCCGGGTCCGTGGTGGCGTGGGAGGAGGCCGAGTCCGCGGTGGGTGGATGTGGGAGAAGGTGAGAGCAGAGAAGGTGGAGTGGGAAGGAGGGCGGTGGAGTCGATGGTCGGTGGGGCTTTAAGGAGGGAGGTGTGCCGGACTCCAGGAGCCGGCTGCTGGTGGGATGGTAGGGCGGGTGGGAGCTGATGCTGGGCTGGGTGTGGATTTCAGTGTTGAGGAGAGCGCCGCTGCGTAGCTGCGCCCGGTGGAAGGTGCGGTGTGGGAGGGTGCGCTGGCGGACGTGAGACGTCAGTGGTGGATGTGGTGTTGCGTAGGTGTTGTGCTGCTGTGTGTGGCACGCTGTGAGCTGCCGCATACCGACACACCTCCCTCTCGTATGCCCACTTGGGGCAGTCGGGGTCGGTGGCGGGGTGCGAACCACCACAGGCTGCACATCTCCTTGCGCATGGGCTGCAGCCGGATGCCGTGTGGTGACCCGCACACTGGCTGCATCGACTTCGACGGTTCTGGCGACGCGCAAGCGCGTTCGCGATGGCCGTAACGAAGACAGCGGCGGTACCGTAGTGGCAGAAACACTTAGAGACGTGCCTCGTGTGACTTGTGACGCATGTGTACGTGTCATGGCAGCTGCAGTGAGTTAACTGAGATAACTAAAATGTTGTGTGTTCATCGTTCCTCCCGTCTAATGTTGTCTGTCGTGACTGTGGCGTCGATGAGGCTGTGGCGTCAAGCAGTGTAGCGGTGCTGCCGAGATATTATCCAGATCTAGGTCGGAAATGCCCTGATTACTGCCCTCATACTGGAAATGCCCTCATACTGCAAGTGCCCTCATTCCTGAAAAAAAATACCCGGATTGGGTGCACCAGTGGACCGAGCTTTTGCCCTGTGATCCCTGTCCCGGCCGCAACGGCCCAGGACAGTGGGCTCGTCACCGTTAGGCTTCATCCGGGGAAAGGTTAGCTGGAAGATAGAGAGAAGTGATGGATTTGGTGTGGGAGGTTTTCCTTCTGGGGGCGCAGGAGCGTTCGTCTAGGGTGCCTGGAGCTCTTGGGTCTTGCTGTCGTCGAGTCCTCGCTGCTTCTGCCGCTACAGGTTCGTGTTCTTTGCCAAATATTGGGCCTTCCTGGATCTCGTCGTGTCGTTTACGGGCTGTTGCAGGCAGTTCTTACTAGGCCTCTGCAAATGGGGGAGCTGCAAGTACGGTCACAGTCTGCACACCTCACACAACAGCGGTGTGCTCAGTAGACACCGGCTCATCGGGCTGACCGACCTCGACATCATCGGCCTGCTCAGGGAGAAGACTCAGCTGCATCCGCCAGGGCAGGTGGGTGCTACTGCCGACCGCAGAGCTGACCTTCTCACGGTGACTGGCTGGTCCACACGTGGTCTGCCATGCGCTAGCAATAACTTCCTCCACGTAGCTGTTGGACACATTCCTGGTAGTGGGTAATCTCTAGTCGTGCAGCCCAGGACCCATAAATCACACCATGGTACGAAAACAAAATGAAGCCGTGGCTCCGAGAAATCAACCCGGGACAGGAACAAAGGACCATGACTCTGGGAACTCACAAATTGCGACAAATTCCCTCCCTCAAACGCGTTCGGGCATGCCACGCCCCATAAGAAAATAACACCGGAACCGGAAAAATAGACTCCGGCTCCAACAAATTCAGAGTGGTGCAGCCAAATCGCGTCGGGCCCAGAAAGGTCACGTTGAAGGTCACCGGGGTGGGGTGGGGGAGGGGTGGAAGGTCGATGGTCTCGCGGGCAGGATCTCGTTGCCCGGGGCAGGATCGTCTGCCCTCTCGTTGCCCGGGATGTTCGTGTGGCGGAGGATCAGAACGGTGTGAGTTGGAGTCGCGCGTGATTGGCATGGTAGAGGTGTCGGAGAGCGTGGAGTGTGTGGTGGTCGTGTTGTGTATGGTAGAGGTGTCGGATAGCATGGAGTGTGTGGTGGTCGTGTTGTGTATGGTAGAGGTGTCGGATAGCATGGAGTGTGTGGTGGTCGTGTTGTGTATGGTAGAGGTGTCGGATGGCGTGGAGTGTGTGGTGGTGGTGTTGTGTATGGTAGAGGTGTTGGATAGCGTGGAGTGTGTGGTGGTCGTGTTGTGTATGGTAGAGGTGTCGGATAGCGTGGAGTGTGTGGTGGTCGTGTTGTGTATGGTAGAGGTGTCGGATAGCATGGAGTGTGTGGTGGTCGTGTTGTGTATGGTAGAGGTGTCGGATAGCGTGGAGTGTGTGGTGGTCGTGTTGTGTATGGTAGAGGTGTCGGATAGCGTGGAGTGTGTGGTGATGGTGTTGTGTATGGTAGAGGTGTCGGATAGCATGGAGTGTGTGGTGGTCGGTGTTGTGTATGGTAGAGGTGTCGGATAGCGTGGAGTGTGTGGTGGTCGTGTTGTGTATGGTAGAGGTGTCGGATAGCATGGAGTGTGTGGTGGTCGTGTTGTGTATGGTAGAGGTGTCGGATAGCGTGGAGTGTGTGGTGGTGGTGTTGTGTATGGTAGAGGTGTCGGATAGCGTGGAGTGTGTGGTGGTCGTGTTGTGTATGGTAGAGGTGTCGGATAGCGTGGAGTGTGGTGGTCGTGTTGTGTATGGTAGAGGTGTCGGATAGCGTGGAGTGTGTGGTGGTCGTGTTGTGTATGGTAGAGGTGTCGGATGGCGTGGAGTGTGTGGTGGTGGTGTTGTGTATGGTAGAGGTGTTGGATAGCGTGTAGTGTGTGGTGGTCGTGTTGTGTATGGCTGCGAAGGCGTCAACATTTGATTTGAAATGTGGATGGCAATTTTCATTAGCAGCTTGAGATTTTGGAAAATGAAACACTTACCCTGAGATCACATATGCAGTGCTGTATACTATGCCAATTTATGATGCATGATCAACGGCATGGATAAATAAAGCATTCAAGTAACAAGACTTACGAAGGAATCAAATAACTAATTGTAAAAGCATCAGCTTAAAAATAAATATGAAAAATACCTGAACTGCTCATATCGATATGCAATGTGCGACAATATATGTATTGATGTAAAATAAACCAAGGTACCTAGTAGGCTCTTTGAACTGGAGTATAAATTTGTTATACTAGACAACAACCATTTCATGTAGAACATATAAACATGCATCAATGTAAAGTTGGTGGCTTATTGCAGTGCAGTGTGATCGACATCCATATATCATTCAGCGCCCTTCTGGGCACTATAGCTTGATACACTCGACAATGAAGTACAGCCATAGGGTGTGGTGCCTACCTGGGCTGAGTTAGGTAAAAATAAACCAATAGGTGGTGGTTATTGGTTTTACGACACGTCGACCGTTGAGTCATGCAGCGTTGCCAATATCTCACACCGATCGGTCGGGCGCGAAGAGTAGCGACAGGTGATACTCGAACCCCCAATCTTTCGATTGTGAGAGGGGCAACTCGTCTACTCTAGACTACTGGTCCCCAAGTTAGGTAAGGAAATACGCGTACAATTCGCCACCAATGAATGGTAAAGACCTTGTTATTCTAAACCAGCGCAGGCACAAGGCATTACACATGATAGCTATTCATCCCGGACTTCTGCTGATGAAACTCGCGTTGAACTTCTGCCTTAAGCCTTAAATACCCTGTTTGAGCTCATTTCCAATGGAGTTCCACGAAGTTTCGCTCAGCACTTGCCAGACAATGCTTGATTAGTCTCCGACTTCAGAGGCGCAGCCAAGATGGTGCCCCCCCCCTCCCCCTGCACCAAAAAATGCACTAGATGAAACCAAACGTTTTGAGATATTCACCACGCAACATACTAAATGGTCGCTAAATTTTCAGCGCGCTTCGCGCGCCGGAACCTTTCTTTCTTTCATCGCATTTGTTTTGGTCGGGCCAACCCTTTAGGAAAGCCCTGACTACGGCACCGTCCGCCCGTGTCGAACGGTGCCGTACTCGGGGATTTAACATAGATTGTTAAGGCTTGTTCCTTCTCAAAGTAAACATGAAATTACGAGAAAAAACAATGGAAAATAATCGAACCAACAGCTGCAGACCAACACCAGTGACGTCACCGGTCTCCTTCCCGACAGACCACCACTGGCTCCGGTCCCATCCGATCTGGGCCTCAAAGACAGCAGGTCCGACACGGGCACCAGCCGCAGCAGCGTCGCAGGGACGGTGGCGCTGGCGCCGGAGTGGCTGGTGCCGGAGGAGCTGGCGCCGGAGGAGCTGGTGCTCATGGAACTGGCGCCGGAGGAGCTGGCGCCGGAGGGGCTGGTGCCGGAGGAGCTGGCGCCGGAGGAGCTGGTGCCGGAGGAGCTGGCGCTCATGGAACTGGAGCCGGAGGAGCTGGCGTCGGAGGGGCTGGCGTCGGAGGGGATGGTGACGGAGGAGCTGGTGCCGGAGGAGCTGGCGCTCATGGAGCTGGCGCTCATGGAGCTGGCGCTCATGGGGCTGGCGCTCATAGAACTGGCGCCGGAAGAGCTGGCGTCGGAGGGGCTGGTGCCGGAGGAGCTGGCGCCGGAGGAGCTGGTTCCGGAGGAGCTGGCGCTCATGGAACTGGAGCCGGAGGAGCTGGCGTCGGAGGGGCTGGTGCCGGAGGAGCTGGTGCCGGAGGAGCTGGCGCTCATGGAGCTGGCGCTCATGGAGCTGGCGCTGGCGGCGTTGACATGTCCGAGGAGCTGCAGTGCGCCGTGTGTCTGGATCTGCTGCATCGCGCCACCACTCTCGGCTGCGGCCACACCTTCTGCGCCGGCTGCGTGGAGCAGCTGAGAAACGCTGACTCCAGGTGTCCCATGTGCCGCGCAACTATCACCACCTGGGCCCGCTCCGTCGTCGTGGACAACATCATCAGCAACATCGTCAGCCAACAGTGATCTATCTGTCTAGTTCTCTCCGATCTGGGAGACAGTGTGGGCCGTTCTTCACCTTTTCACGCGGGACAGAACGATGACTACTCGTTGCTCTCCACACTAGGCTACACTACTGACTAGTTCTCATCCTCCACCCCGAGGTATATCACAGAATGGTCCTCATCCATAGAGAATGGAAACAGAGAAGACCGACGTTGGAGCCCCACCCTGATGTAGATAAGCTGATGAATGTACGTTGCCCAAAGTTCCAAAGGGAATGTCAGTCATCCAAAGTTATGACGAGATGGGTCACCATGGGAACCAGTGGAGAAGCCACCTCCACAGAACCTTTTAACTGACCTTTCTTTGCTTCAATTGCTTTGCTTTTCAGGGGGCAAAATGCTCCCTCAGTGTTGACCTTGCCCCTATTAATTTTTAGAAATTAGCGCCCGTAATCTGGACGTACCCACACGCACGGCCCATTCCACGACAAATCGACAAGGGCATACCACCCAATATTTTATATTTTGTGGAAAATATTTGTGTGGGGTTATCTGATGCGCCGAATCTATTGGCGAAGTGCGATGGCGTCATCCAAGGGGCGCCCTTCATTCGTCAGGACGTGCGACCTCGTGAACCAAAGTGATGTCGTGATGGCCACGGGAGGCACAGTGGGCACTGCAGCGCTCAAAGCGAGAACAGTCGTGTACACAGCTGGCTCCGCTGATTACGGCTGGAGCCAGCTGTTCTTCGAATTGTGCATCGGCGTTCGGTAAGGGGTATCTCGTTTTGCTGGCATTATAGGCACATTACTTATTTAAGGTGTTCGATGCCAACCAGAGCATTAGCATGACGTTGTGGTAGGGCAGGAATGCACACAGGATGAGGTCGAGTGGGAGCAATTGCCACCACGGATGATAACATGCTGTATTGGTGCTGCCTGCAAGTCCGAGATATTCGCAGGGAACAATAAAGGTAAACATCCAATGGAATGTCTTTATAGACGGCGAGACAAGTCACGGCACCCAGGATGAACGTTCGCAACATTGGTGACAGAAGTCTTCTTTATTGTTTCACATATATTTCTTTTTCTTGGGAACATAGCTGAAAAGCGCATTAGTCGTGGTCCTAGTGCTTTTAATGGGAGGGGGGTGGGGGAGCAGAAGGCGGGGAAATCCCTGCTGAGTCAATCACGGTATTGCTGCAGCGAATGTGGCGATATCGATGCGCGGTTTCAGCAACGCCTAGGCGGCGTCGAGGCAAAATTATGCGATATGGGCCCACAATTTCCAAGAGAAATATCTCCTAGTAAGCAGGAAGCGGTAAAATTAACCACTGATACACTCGATGGCACACGGATGTGCACGGACCTTTCGGGAAAGGGCTACGATAATCGGCGTGCCTCGGTTTTCGCCGGCACTACGCCATATCAGGCTTTTCTAGCTCAATTTGAGCTCATCGCGACCACCAGCCACTGGACTGTCGGGACAAGCCAGTCAACGTAGCAGCATCATTGAAGGGGAAAGCACTTGAGGTGTTTGGATATCTACCTCATGCACAGCGGGAAAGCTATGGCCCACTGGTGCATGCACTAAAACAACGGTTTGGAGACGACCAGCAAGCATAGCTATATCGGACTCAATCACGGACTAAAGTGCGTGAAACCAACGAAATACTCACCCAGGCCGGTCCGTCCGCACGGATGGCGTCCGAGGGAAGAGGAGCTCCAGGCAGGTCCAAGGTGTCGAACAAACCGAAACCTGTACCGGCAGAAGAAGCGAAGCGAGACTAGATCAGGATCAAGACACTAAGACACTTCAATCAAGTGATCAAGACACTTCAGCTCACTACAGTCGCCACCATACTGTCTGACTGCAACTCACTGGCACCAGTGACAACACGACACGGAGCTAGTATTCAACTCATTACAGTTGCCACCACACGAACACATACGACAAACAGTACGAGGGGGCAGAGTGATTTTTTTAGGCGTGCAAGACCATAAAGGTCATTTGCGCCGCCTTTAAAGCGAGTACGTTACATGTATGTCTATAAAGCGAGCGTTTTCGATCAAGGTGCAGGCAAGTGGACATTTATGTCAAGGGAATTCTACGTTATAGTTTGAGTGATTTTAGGTGCTGAAGGTGGGATTCCAGGTTGGGGACATCTCCCTGCTATCTAAATGGTTTTAATTTTACTTTACTCCTCCACAAGATAATTTGTAGTTTGGGTGGGGGTAGGGGGGTTTTGAGAGTGGCGAGAAGTTGATCTTGCCAGGGTGCCGGTTTTAGCCTACTCTTATCGAAGAGCACCGAGGGATCCTTACCGTGCGAACAAGGAGGTAATTGTTCACACCGTCTATCACGCCGGCCGCCGTGTGTTAGTTGTTAGTAGCGGGTTAGTCTAAGCATGCCATGCAGGGCTGTCAGTTGGGTTAGTACGGTGTTTTGCAATAGCACTGTGTTCCGCTGTACCCCTGGATTGCCGCTTACGTTATGAGTTGCAAGGACGATCGGCTCATCTACGCCCGAATGCTCCTCTGGGTAGTCGTTTTACGTTAAGCTACTTTTTATTTTATTTTTTGCTGTTTTCCTAAAACAAATCGGCTCATGTACGTCCGACGCCATGCCGGGATGGCTATTTACGTGATTCCTACGAGTGTTTCGACGTCATGCATCGCGAGTTGATGTGAGTGTTGGTGATGTGGTGCCTACAGTGCTCCTGCTAGTTTTGTGGCATACAGATATTCAAATAGCAATTGAAGGAGTTCTGGGTGCTGTCACTGAGAAGCGATGGAAGCGACAGGGTGATCTTTGGTGATCTTGGCCCTCTCTTTGGCAGAATGCTTAAGTGGCTGTCTTTGAGAGCTAAAGCTACAACAGTCTAGCAGGACGTGGCCTGTGCTTAACGTGGTGTTGCAGGTACCGCAGTGCGGTGTTGTACATTGGCCACCCTCTAATTGAGGCTGTGCTAGTTTTGTGCAACCAGTTCTAAGTCTAGTGAGGATTGCTGTGAGCGCGCCCGATCGGCTTGGCGGCACAGCCGACCGCGTGGCCGGAGCCGGTCCACCGCTGCGGTGTCCGCTGCCCGCCGACCGGTGACCCGTGGTCGGAGCCGGTCCACCGCTGCGGTGTCCGCTGCCCGCCGACCGGTGACCCTGGCCGGAGCCGGTCCACCGCCACGGTGTCCGCTGCCCGCCGACCGGTGACCCGTGGCCGGAGCCGGTCCACCGCTGCGGTGTCCGCTGCCCGCCGCCTGGCGCCGCGGGCGCTAGGTGCCGCCCTGTGACCAGCCCCGGCCCTGGCTCGTGATTGGCTGCTACCCAGTGTGTACCAGCCCTGCCGATTGGCCGCTACGTTCTATTGTACGCTCCTCGAGGGTATTTCGTATGTTGTGTCCGGAGAGTGGGGGCTCTCTGTGTGCTCAGGAAATTCGTGCGTAATATACCTCAGTCGTGACGTCGCCTCTTAGCCGACCAGTCTGACGACGGCACAACAAGGATGGCCTCCTTTTGTCGGTGAGATTGATTTGATGTGTTCCATGTGCCTACTGTTGGTTTGATTTCGTGGGTGTGGTTGGATTTGTGTCGTGTTGAGTTGTGTTGTGTCCAAGTGTTCTGGTGATGTTGGCGAATGTGGCGTTGTAGGAGTGCTTTCCAATCGTCTACCGAATATTCCACGCTAGGGTAATTCGTCTACCGAATGTTCAATGCTAAGGCTTGCTTTGCGAGCCGGTCTGCTTCTTCGTTACCTGGGATGTTGGCGTGGCCCGGAATCCAGAGGAAGGAAAAGTTCATGTTTGCGTTACGGGCCACGAGTTGTTGGACTCTATCAATGAAGTGATGTGGACAGTCGTGGGCGTTGCTAATTGACTGGAGGACAGATTTGGAGTCGAGCAAATTACTATGTTTCTAGCTTTGCGCCTCATGAGAATGGAGATAGCGGCCAGAATGGCCATTGCTTCAGCGGAGTAGATGGAGAAGGTATCCGGTAGACGCTTGAAAAGTCTGAGACCTGGTCCAGTGATGCCGATGCCTACCTTTGCCTCGTATTTCGACCCATCCGTGAATGCGAGTGATTTGTGAGTGTTGTCATCGGCGAACTTGTGGAAGATGCCAAGAATTTCCGCCGATGTGATAGTGGATTTATTCTCTGAGAGCAAGTACTCGACCTTTGGTTGACTGAAAGTCCAGAATGGCCTAGTGGGCTGTCTAGCTGCAGTGGATGGCATTGCGAGGTTAAGATCTGACAGCCGTGGCAATTTGAATGCTATATGGTGGAAGTTTGCGCGCAAATCGGCTCTTGTATCTGTCAGACGTAAAGCAGCGCTGCGCTGGATGATTTCTAATGGATTTGATTTTGATGTCATAGCGGCACAGCTGTTGTCCTCCTGACGTGGAGTGGGAGCGTGTTTGAGTCCACTAGAAGACTGGCTATCGGTGTGGTGCTGAAGGCACCTATGGCTGCTCTGCTGCAGCTGTTTTGGATGGTTTCTAACTTTCAGCTCTGATTTTCTGAAATGGTGACAAAAATGATGCTGTTGTATTCTAGGATGGGTCGTATAATTCATGTGTACGGTCGCAGTAGTGTTTTCCTGTCTCCGCCCCAGACTGTGTTTGCAAGTGCACGCAGTATGTTGACGCGCTTCACGCATCGCTTCGAGATGGAGGTGATGTCGGTGTTGAAACTGAGTTTTTCGTCTAAATGTACTCTTAAGAACTTGAAGCACTTCACCTGTTCGATGGCTTTGCCATCGATTTTAAGTACAGTTTTGGGTGTGGGGTGGAGACGACTGTATGGGACGATGGCCGATTTTGCTGCGGACAGGGTGAAGCCCCAAGGTTTGCACCACTTTGCAATGTGGTGTAGTACTACTTGGATGGTTTTTCAGCTTTAACCCTCGCACGGCTGGGGGTCTGAGCCACCTTCGCCAGGCTGGGGGGGGGATAGATACATTCCCCCCCCAGGTATCTCACGAACCAAGCAAGGTAGAACGAATCTGAAAATTGCATCGGATAGCTCGAACAAATTCCAGTCGAAAGTACTTCGGTAGTTTGTACGCTAGGATTTGAACTTAACCCTCGCACAGCTGAGGGGGGTAGATACCTACCCCACCAAAGTTTTCCCGCGACAGCGGGAAAACGGCGCGCGGCAGGACGCTGAAATTTGGCATACCTTACAATTAGCTATTTTACAATTACAATTAGCCCAAAACTCGAAATTAAAATTTTCAAAATTTTGGATTTTTAAAATTTAGGAATTTTGAATTTTGAATTTTTTTAAATAGGTCTACGAACCAAAAATATGACGTTCTAAGTCAACTTAGCATTATACAAAAGTCCATAGTTTGTCTGCAATGTTAATGTTAGTTTAGATAAAACTACAAAGTGCAAAAAATGACGTCATCAAAAAATCAAAATTCGCAAATTCTGAAATTATACGTTTTGGCGCTCAGTCAAGATAAGTAAACCCTGAAAGTGTCATTGTAATATCTTTATTATTGAAGGCGTGGCGACTGCTTAAATATTTTTGGAGGTGACCTCACTTGACCCGCGATAACTCGGTGACCTTTGATGACCCGACCATATTTTTTTTTAGAACATGTAAAAATAGCTAATGGTAAGGTATACCAAATTTCAGCGCGCTGCCACGCGCAATTTTCCCGCTATCGCGGAAAAACCTTAGGGGGGGGGGGGGGGTAGGCATCTACCCTCCCCCCCAGCCGTGCGAGGGTTAAGGAAGCATTGTGATGTCCAAATGGCTATGTCGTCCACAAAAAGTGAGTATTGAAGTGAAGTGTCCGTGTGGCCAGCAAGTATGTCGTTGATCATGATGATGAAGAGGCTCGGTGAGAGCACGCTCCCCTGAGCCAGGCCCTGCTCCTGAGTTGTGGTGTTTGATGTGACACTGCCGCATCGGACCTTAATGATCATGTCTCTAAGGAAGTTGAGAATGAAGTGTGCCATGTGTCCGCGTAGGCCTATCTTGTGGAGTTTGTGTGTCAGTGCGGATTTGTGTACTCTGTCGAATGCAGCAGTGATGTCTAAGTAGGCAGCTATTGTTGTACGTTTGATGTGCAAACCACTTTTGATGTCATGCACTAATCTAATGAGATTGTCTGTAGTTGATTTTTGATGCTGGAGGCCGCACTGAAATTCGTCGAGCAGGTCGTGTTCCAGAAATTTCCTCAATCGTGTGTTGACCATGCGTTCGACTAAATTGCTAGCACAGCTAGTAAGTGAGATGGGTCTAACCTTCTGGGGTGGAGTGATTTTTGTGCCGCTTTGGCAATGGAATGACTGCGCTCTCTCGCCAGAATGCGGGCCACGTGTCGCTTTGGTACAGTTCATTTATGGCCGCTAGTAGGTACGTTAGAGTTTTTGCTAAGTCGTTTAAGAAACTGGTAATGTATGTCGTCCGGCCCAACCGACGTGTTTCCACACTTGCTGAGGGTAAGGTGTAATTCGTGCATAGTAAACGACTGACTGTATATTTCTCTATTGCTAGAGTTCAAATTTGCTTTAGAGACGGGGCCGTCTAGAGCGCTTACTATAGTGGTGTCGTAGTTGCTGTTGCCAGATACGCTGGCGTAGTGTAGTTTAAAATGGTCTACGACTTGTTGTGGGTCAGTGATGTCCTGTCCTTTCACAGTCAGCTGGGGGAAGGGGCCCGGTGGTGGGCGTTTCAGGTTGGAATACTTTATCAGGTCCCAGATTCTGCCGGTAGGGGTGAATCTATTGAATTGAGAGGCAAGACTGCCAACAGTTTTGTCGTGCTGTTCGAATTGTGTACCGGCAGTGTTTTTGAGATTGTCTGTATGCTGATAGGCGTGTTTCGCACACGCATCTTTTGAACTGTTTGTGGGCACGGCGCCGTGCGGTGATTGCTCTTTGACAGTTCGGGATCCACCATGGGGTAGATGCCTTTTCCTAGGTTTGTTACTTTTTGGGACTGAGTCTCGTGCTGCTGAGCTGATGGCCCTTAGGATTGTCTTGATCTTACTGGTCTCTGAAGTTGCTAGATTGAGGTCTTTAGGATGTGGTGATGGTTGGGGTGGGTCTTTTTACTAGGCTTATGATATCTTCCATTTACAGACTTAACTGGATGGGCCCTTGGGTCTCTTATTTAACACTTTATAACTTTATATAGGGTGTACCTAACAGTGCATTCAGCACCTTCCTTCGGGATGTGATACTGATGAGATTGGCTATGGTAGCACAATGGGCACGATTGGAGGAGTTTATGATTGTTGAGGAGTGTGTTATGCAATATCAGGTAAATGTTGCTAGATATGCTGGGATATATAGCTCCCTAGGAACTTATGATAATCGATTGATTAGGATGAGAGCATGTAATTTTCTAGTACCTTTTCTTGATAGGCTTAACCCAGATGGAACCATGTGGCTCTTAAGCCTTAACACTTTATGACTTTAAAGACTGTTTCAGGAAACTTTTGTGGAGCATGGTTAAAAACCAAATGACAGCACATTGCAATTGCGAAGTTTTATTTAAGTACTTCATAAAGTCAGTCCCATAAATATGTAGCAAATGTGTTCAGGTATTCAAAACCTCATCTGGAAGAAAAGTTTCATCGGTGCATGCATGCAAAACAGTTCATTGTGCAAAAATGAATGGATTACAATTTTACATTTACAAGAGTCAAATGCTCTTGGGATTGCGCTTATTTTGTTTTTCACGCAACATGTTGAGACATTATACTCTATAAAGTACCAGACTTATTCAGGCTGCTGTAAGTCAACATGCTCCCAAAATGAACTTGGGGACTGTTTTTGCTAGTAAACAGCCAAATAAGGTAAAAACAGGTGCCTAATAATCATTCAGCTGAATTTGTGTAAGTGCGATCTGATCTGGAATTGGGAGGGGAAAACAGATCGCCCAGTCTGAAAAAAAACCCGAAACGTCCCCCACAGAAATTGCCATCATAACCACAATTGTGAGACCGTTTTCTTCTTTTCAGGAATACTTCTTCATCGAGAAAGTGCTGGACCACGAATGCAGGGATGGCGGACTGATGTACAAAATCAAATGGCAAGGCTTCCGGTGAGTTACTTTGTGGCCGTTCCCCTGGATTCCGGTGAGTTACTTTCTGGCTGTTCTACTTGCTTCCGGTGATTTACATTCTTGCCGTTCCACTGGCTTCCCGTGAGTAACCTTCTGGCCGTTCCATTCGCCAAGTTCTCGAAAGAGATGTGAAACTAATTCAGAGCCGGTTTTTGTGGAAATAAAAATCACCAAGCGAATTGTAATACACTAGATCGTTCGTCAAGGATCGTGCTACAGGACGAAATTGTAGACGCGCCTAGTGATGCTTGTATGCTTTACACATTGGTTGCTTTGTGGCAGAAACTGTTTCTTGCAGACACTCCTAATGATATGGTTAAGGCCACAGGCATAAATTATTCGCAAAATAGGGTGGAATATACCACTTAATGAACACTGCATCGACATCCTTCCCAAAGAAGTATCGCCATCGTGCTTCTTGGTGCATGTTTGTGAAGTCTGTATGCCTCGTGTCTAACTGTATCCCGTTCGCAAGCATCATAATTTTGCTCACCATAACGGGTCTGAGATCGTGATAAAGAACATCCCGTAGGGCAATTTCAGGTGAAGAGATTACCTATGATGCGCTATGTCATATAATGCCAGTTTATGGCATAGGCGGTTGCATCGTCATCGTTGATATCGGTATATCCAGATAAGATGCATTTCAAAACATGCAAAACGGGAACAGTCATATGTGCGCAATTATCTCAAAGCTGGGTTGGCAGGACTTACGCGATTATAAATAGCATTACTTCCATGGCGAATTCGACATCCTGCCGTACTCGTTTCGACATCTCACACCTAACGAGAAATCAT
Organism: Ashinkailepas kermadecensis; assembly: GCA_034440615.1. Classification (NCBI taxonomy): domain Eukaryota; kingdom Metazoa; phylum Arthropoda; class Thecostraca; family Neolepadidae; genus Ashinkailepas; species Ashinkailepas kermadecensis. The sequence continues at coordinate 172,151 of JAOTOM010004101.1, read as the reverse complement.
TATTTTAACGCTGTAAGGCCAACACCTCTTCGTCTTTATCTCAGCTGCTTGGCTTTATCTTAATCAACAGACTTATTGCTTTCAGAGTGCCTACCTGGGAGCCAGCCAGTTACATCAGGCGGGCCATTCTACAGACCCACCATAACCATTGGTTCAATTGCACCTCGTACACAGGAGTGCATTATTATCTTCCCCAAACTTGCATGATGGACATATGTGAATTGCCTGATCCAAGGTCCGCGATTACGAAGAACTGCTTAATCTAGTCCACTGAGATCGTTCCAACTTCATTTGTTTCATTTGTAAAACAAAATTGCTACGTATCTAAAAATTGCAACATCATATTTTTTTTCAAGTGTTCGAAAGCATTAGACCGAAATATATACTTTTTGTAATAAGGCGTGTGAAGATACAATAATTCGAATTCGACCGTTCGATGGAATTGCTTATTTATTCGTGGTTTGACAGGGGTTGTACCAGAATATACGCCAAGAGCAAAGTAACTTTCGACTGTATTTTTTAATCATCCAGGAAAGGTCATCGTATGACATTGATGAAATGATATGTTCCTCGCCAGAACGCTAATTAATTTATAAGTGTATGACTATTTGGAAGTGTCCAGACAATGTTCTGTGTGACGAACTATTTTCATTGACAGTACATCGTTTTCTACAGAGAAGCGCATAATATGGCAAGCTCACAAGATAATCATACTCGAGTGGCCAGATTCACGGAACCATTCTACTGAGCTAGGATTCAGGTATTGCCTTGAGAGCATTACTCCTTGTACATTGTGGTGGCGAAGAAAGCCTATGTATTTGTGATAAATATGTATTATCAGCTGTATGCAGTTGGCTCTCGGTTATATCTCATCCAAGGAATCAACGTAGATTGCAACTGCTTCTGAGGCTGTTGAAATTAATTGTACGGTTAGCTGTTCATCGTTTGAACTATATCAAAGGTTACCAGGAGAAATGTGTTGACTGCGTTAATGTCGCTGAATTAGCTGAGTTTTCAATTGAAATTCTGCTAGCTATTTCCACAGAAAGATGTCTCGATACGTCTGTACCGGAGAATGCTGGTGCATATATCGATCCGGACGTCTCCGGAGAAACGAAAGTCGCACAATCTGCCAGAGACGTTACCTTGTCCTTGGGCCTATTTCTCACGTTGCACTTTTTCATTTGGTTTCTGTAGGCTGCATTCCGCACAATTTGTGGACTATTTGAATAGTGCGGCCGCTTGTACTACACCTGCCCGGAGGTGCTGATCTTTTCAAGTGTTCTGCACCATGTTCAGTTAAGTACTGGTTTATTTTAACTTTAAGGACTGGTACACGTTTGCAGTGACTGGTGGTCGTATGCGTAAAATTGTGCGGATGTTGTCAGCATGTAAAAGAGATGCCCAGACATCAGCGTTAAAATAATGATTTCTCGTTAGGTGTGAGATCTCGAAACGAGTAAGGCAGGATGTCGAATTCGCCATGGAAGTAATGTTATTTATAATCACGTAAGTCCTGCAAACCCAGGTTTTAGATCATTGCGCACATATGACTATTCCCGTTTTGCATGTTTTGAAATGCATCTTATCTGGATATACCGATATCAACGATAACGATGCAAACGCCTATGCCATAAACTGGAATTATATGACATAGCGCATCATAGGTAATCTCTTCACCTGAAATTGCCCTACGGGATGTTCTTTATCACGATCTCAGACCCGTTATGGTGGGCAAAATTATGATGCTTGCGAACGGGATACAGTTAGACACGAGGCATACAGACTTCACAAACATGCACCAAGAAGATGGCGATACTTCTCTGGGAAGGATGTCGATGCAGTGTTCATTAAGTGGTATATTCCACGCTATTTTGCGAATAATTTATGGCTGTGGCCTTAACCATATCATTAGGAGTGTGCAAGAAACAGTTCCCCCCACAAAGCAACCAATGTGTAAAGCATACAAGCATCACTAGGCGTGTCTACAATTTCGTCCTGTAGCACGATCCTTGACGATCTAGGTATTAAAGCCTCGCCTGGGTGCGTGGCAGTCTTGCTCGCGGCGATGTCACAGACCTTCACCTTAGAGTCCTGTATTCACACTCCTGCATGACACGACACGCCGCCGAGCCACCCCCGGCGGCCCGGGTCACGTGACCGGGTCACGTGACAGGCCCGGCGGCGGCCCAACAACAGACACCAAAGTCTGACACTTTCCCCTCTCATCCAAATTGCGAGGGTAATCGCAATTGAACACAAAAAACGGGTTTCAGCTCAGTATATACACCGCGTTTGAAGCAGATAACGCTGAACGGCTACCCTGACCCCACCTATGTCGCCGTACCAAGTAAGTACCATGTATCTTCTGTACAAACATCAAGTCTGGCACTGAACAAGTGATACCCGCGGCCGCAATGCGCAACAATACTCGCACATTGCACTGAAAACGTGAAACGTGTCACACAATTACACATCACGATCACGCACAACTTTTACATTTTTCACATGGGTGCGTCGAAGTCTTCCACCTTTTTCAACAAAATCTAAGTGCCGTCGACCTCGTAGGGCGACTACAACATAAGGTCCTATCCAAGGATAATCCAACTTGGATCGAGCGGAAAAGTTCCTGTACAACAACCTGTCACCGACTTTGATCGCTGGCTCTGCAACTCTGTGCCGCCTGTCATACTGCTGTTTGTATCGGCCAGCGCTCTGGGCGCGCTGCTGCTGCGCCTGTTGAAACACATTGGACAGGAGACGGAGCTTCTCGTGAACATAATCGTGTGAGTATTGGTTCCTGGGGGCAGCTGCTAGTTTCGACAATGGGGTGTGGGGGTAGCGGAGAAAATAAATGAAGAATGGAGAAAAACCGGTCGAATCGGATACTTCATTGTTCAGCGAGAAAACTATACCGGGTAGCTTCTGCACCCAGTCAGTGCCCCTGAGTCTGACATCGCCCGTAGGCGGCGTTTAATGTCAAAGTGTTTTCTTTCGACCTTGCCGACGGCTTCGTGGTGATACCCCACGCTCGCCCGCGTCTGAACACCGAAATGCTCGCAAAGCGCCGTGACCTGGGCATTTTTCACGAGGTTTGAGCCCGCATCGCTCTCGAGGTTTTCTGGGGCACCATAGGTCAAAAAGTGGGCGCTTAACACTTCGACGACTTCTTCTGCGTTACCTGTGTCAAGCGGGTAGCAAGACAGAAACCCTGAAAATTTGTCAACACACGTAAGCACCAGTGACCTATTCGTCACCTGACTTCTTGGCATATTTACAATGTCAATTACGAGCGTCTCGTTAGGCCAGTTTGCCGGCTGAGGCAGCAGGGGAGCATTGCGGATACGAGTACTTTTTCTCTGTTCGCATCTTTCGCAGGTATGGACGTAGTCTTCGCATCCTGCCTTTATGCCCGGGTACCAAGCGTGCCGACTGATCAGCTCGTACATTTTCTCAGGGCCACCATGGGCGTGGTGTGTGGTGTCGTGGTGAGCATGAAACAGCTCATATCGTTTTGCCAAGGGCCAGACCACCTGCTCGGGGCCCGCCGACCCTGCCGGCGTTCGGCGCACAATCCCGTCTCTTAGTTTGAAATGTTCCGACGGCTCACGTTTCAGACAGGGAGGGGCGAAACGTGGCCACTTTCCATGATTCAAGCGATGTGCTACGGCTCTACAATTCCTGTCGTGTCGCTGGTACCAGCGCAGGGTATCTGGCTTGAGAGGAACCAGTGAAACAGCGGAAACCTCCCGAGCCCCCTCGCTAGCGACTTCACAACCGTTAGACTTCGGTGTCGAATTTGTACGTACAGATTCCGGGTACAAATCCGTCCCCCGTACCGGGGTAGCATCGGCGCGTCGGCCGTGCACTGTATGTGCACTGTTGCTGAATTTCGCCACCAGGGTCAGGGGCGGCGCGGCCGTCCGCACGCTCTGTAGTCGGCGGATCCGACTGACCCGCGCCCGGTCTCACCGGTCCGCTGTCGCCGGACGTATCAGGGACTGTCTCCTGTCCCCGTGCCGTATCACAACCATGTGATGGTTCGTCGGCCGACCGGGCCGCATCGCTGATCTCCTGTTCCTGGTCCGTGTGTATGCGAGACAGCATATCTACGTGCTGCATTTGGCTAGCCTTTCGGTGCTCGGTATTATACCTGAACTGGCTGATGAAGGCTCGCCATCTCACCAGCCTCGGGTTCATCTGATCGCGATTCTGTAGGATTTGCAATGCGCTTCTACAGTCACAGACCCACGTGAATTCCACATCGGCTAGGTACTTGTAGAATTTCTTCAGGCCTTGTAAAAAGCTGTACAGCTCCAGTTCATAGATCGTCCATTTGCGCTGCGACTTACTGTATCTGTTGCCGCTGTAGGCTATGACACGCTCAGCACCGTCCTGTATTTGACTCAAAATTTGACCGCCCCCACTGCTGCTACTGTCAGTGTAGAGGATGAACGGGCAGTCTCGGCGTGGATAGCTCAGCACCCGGCTGCTGATCACCTCCGCCTTCAGAGCGGCGAAACTGGCGTCCAGGTCGTCGCTCCAGTAGTACTTCTCTGAGTTGCAGAGTCTGACCAGAGGCTCTGCGACGGTGCTGAAGGAGGGGATGAACTTTCGGTACCAGGAGAAAAACCCTAGGATCCTTTTAGCCTCCCGGATGGTTCTGGGCGGGGACAGGTTTTCCACAATTTCGATACGGTCGGTATCTATTGTAACGGCATCAGGGGTGATGCGGTGGTCGAGGTACGTTAGCTCGGTTTGGAAGAGCTTGCATTTACTAGGTGAAACCTTTATCCCCGCTTCACTCAGCCTCTGGAACACTGTGTGGAGAAGCTGGAAGTGCTCATCAGCACTGTCCGATATACATAGGATGTCGTCGGCGTATACTCGCACTTGCGGGAGGTCGCCAAGTATTTCTCTCATGGCCACATGGAGAAAATACGATGACTGCGAGCATCCCATGGGCATACGGGCGGGGTAGTATGTTTTTCCGAGCGTGTGGAAAGCACATATCTTGCTCGATTCCTTAGTTAGACGCAGGTCCCAAAATGCATGTTTGATATCCAGCGAGGACGCAACCTTCCACCCGCCCAGGGAGAAAATAAAGTCGTCTATGCTGGGGAACACAAATGCTTTCGGTAACAGCAACTTGTTCAGTGCGCGCATGTCCTGGGTGATTCTAAATTCGCCGGATTCCTTAGCCAAGAGAATCAAAGGCGAATTCCACGGCGAGGAGGGCCTTCCTCGACGACGCCACAGCTCTGCAACTCGTCCAGCTGCGCCTGCAGTTGAGGTTCACGCGCCCAGGGGATCGGGTAGGGTCTGGTGAACACTGGTCGCGCTCCTGGCTGCAGCTCGAGATCGACTGCTTCGCCGCGGTACATACCGATATCCGCATAACCTCGCGAAAACGCCTCAGGGAAAGAGGCGATTAGGTCAGCCAGCTTGTCTCGCTGTGGGCCAGAGATAGCCTCCCCCACCTCGAAACTGGCAAGAGTCTCGTCAGTCGTCAGGCCAACAAATTTACCGTCGTCAGCTGACACGGCGTTTACCTGGGCCTTTGCGTCACAGGGCCCGCCTGGACTGGGGTTGGGTTTATACGGCTGAATGTTCTCAACGCGTTCGGCGTACCCTATCACGCTGCGCCTATGCAGCGTCACGGTGCGATCAGAACGATTACGCACGTACAGCGGAATCTCCGTCTCCGAGAAAGGTTTCAACAGAGAATCGCAAATCTCGAGATTATTGGAACGCTGGCCGATCAACAAATATTCCGATTCGCATGAAAGTTTCTGATCAACCTTTATAACCAGGCAAACAGCCGTATGTGGCGGGACAGAGACAGGTTTTTTGATTCTCAGCTTTAGCTTAACCTCGTGCGTCGGAGAACAATCAATCACGGCCTTGTGTGCCGATAAAAAAGTCCCATCCCAAGACAGCGTCATGAATCAAAACTTCTACAACGATAAACTCACTTTCAAGTTCCCAGTGATCTTCCCCGGACAACGCAACCTTAAGTTTACACGTGCCCAGAGCTTTCAAAGCATGCCCAGAGGCGGAAACAAGACGGGCAGGCGGCTTCAATGGCGAGTTCGGAGTAATGATGCCAAAGACACGGCTGTCTATCATACTCAGTTGGCTACCACTGTCTATTAAGGCATCACTTACCGCAAATCCATTGATTGCAACCCGAGCTATGGGAAGGTTCACCAACCTTCCGCCAGCCGGCCCCCTTTGTCCGTTTGGGCAGTGCCTTTTGAGGTGGCCGAAGCCGCGACAAGCCCAGCACTGGATGGCCCGCCGTCCACTCGTCTGCCGGTCCGGACCGCGCGATTGGCCGCGGTCGACTGTTCTCAGCTCAGGCCGGCCGGCCGTGCCCGCATCGCTCTCCCGCGCCCGTGCCGGCACCGGTGAGCCGCCACGCTGCTCCCGGCCTCTGCTGGCCTCCCATGCTCTACCCCCAGCATGAGCCGCGCCGGCAGCGCCACCCGCGGCGCAGCCGGAAAACTACGGCGCCAGCGCTCCCGGCCTGCGCCGTGCGCACCTGCGCCGGCCGCTCTGCCCGCGGCTCTGGTGCAGTCTCCGTCCGTGGCACGGCGCCACGGAGGAGATGAAGATCTCTGTGGCGTTCTGATTGGGTGTGGAGACTCAGCAGAGATCCCAGCATACTCTGCCCAGGTGACTGTGTGCTCACGTTCGTTGACGGATGACGCTGTGCCGCAGAGTTCGGCCAGTTGTTCCTCCCGAGTTAACTCCTTGACTGCAGACTCGAAAGTAGATGCCCCTTGGCGCGAAAGGAGACGCTTTTCCTCCACCGATAAGCCGACCAAGAAGTGCCGGTAGAGAGCCGCTTGGTGTGATGGATGACAAATCTTCTTGACGCCCTCCTTGGCATCAAAAAATTCGGGGCAGGCTTGGCGCACTAGTGTCTTGATGAGAAGTGAGTAGTCCAGTACAGACATGTCGCCTTTCCTTACTGTCGATAGTTGATTAGCGGCCAATTCCGGTTGCTCGGACCAGAATGCTGTGCTGAGCAACGCAGCTACATTACTCTCATCATCGGCATTTTCGACGAGTTCAAGGGCCAGCCCACGGCATCTCGTCAGCATAATGCCATTGAGTTTATCGGTCGAAATGCCACCCAGCTCTGCCAAACGCTGACACCGCTTGATAAATAACTCAGGCGAGCTCGAGCCGTCAAAAATCGGGAAGTCGGACAACGAAACGCTCAATGAGGCCATATTCACGCACGCAATTATACTTCAGGTCTTGAAAGTAGAAAACCGTCGCGAACAATAGAACACAGGGAATGTTAACCCTCACAAACCACGGGGTTTCGTCCCGACCGCTGCCACCATGTCACAGACCTTCACCTTAGAGTCCTGTATTCACACTCCTGCATGACACGACACGCCGCCGAGCCACCCCCGGCGGCCCGGGTCACGTGACCGGGTCACGTGACAGGCCCGGCGGCGGCCCAACAACAGACACCAAAGTCTGACAGACGTGATGGGTGATTCTGTGCCGCCTTCGTCTGGGACACATATTTTTCACACCGCTACCTTCTATGCTCGGAACAACAACCAGCCTGTCCACGTTGCGGCGACAACCTGTCTGTGGCCCATATTCTTAGCACATGTCACCTTGAAACGAAACGTCGCCGCTTCTTTGGAACCCCATCGCCCACCCTGGCGGAACTGTTGGGCGACGGTTCACGGTATGTCGCTGAACTCTTCCCATTCCTTTCTGCGGCTGCATTTGACGTAGTGTACTCACCCCAACAGAGGTAGCACGATATCGCAAAATATCGTTACCATGAAATGCTCTAGCATGTTGCGACCCCCAGTCCTCTCATTTACTCGACGCCGATACGTTCACACCTGGCTTGACTGACTACGTTATGGGCGCTGTATAACCTAGGCAGTTGATGCGCCCCTAAACCTCTATAACAACAATAACGACGAACGATCTAGTGTATTACAATTCGCTTGGTGATTTTTCTTTCCACAAAAAACCGGCTCTGAATTAGTGTCACATCTATCTCGAGAACTTGGCGAATGGAACGGCCAGAAGGTTACTCACCGGAAGCCAGTGGAACGGCAAGAATGTAAATCACCGGAAGCAAGTAGAACAGCCAGAAAGTAACCCACCGGAATCCAGGGGAACGGCCACAAAGTAACTCACCGGAAGCCTTGCCATTTGATTTTGTACTATTGGCGGCTAAATTGACTAGGCAGACAAGGAAACTTGCCCATGTCTTCCCTGCATGCATGTACTGTACCGCATCACAGCTATGTATGTGTTCAGACTACCTACCAGACGGGGCATTTCACTCGATGAGGCTTTGGCTGGTTAGCTGACGTTCATCGTGGAGCAAGCAACTTTGGACCGTATGTGAGGTGGGGCCGTCTATGTGCGTAACACCAGCGGTGAATTGCGTTATGCACGTTTGTTCCCCAGCCCGTCACGTTTTCTCCATACTCAGCCTCGGGCTGTACACGGCCAGCCAGCAGAATAACTGGGCCGGTGTTTGGGTCGGGTGGAACGCCTGGGTTGCCATGATCTGGTTGGGTTGTAACAGGGACGCGGAGGAGTAGTAGGCTCTAAGTTGCACTTTTAGTCGTCTGAGCGGCGCAATTAGCACACAATTCGTACACAATTCGTAAAGAGGACATTTCAAATGGAACATGGAACTTTGTTGTAAAATATGAGGTGGTGGAGATGCTTTTTACGGGATTGATATATTGGCGGCGGAGTGGGAATGGGCTGGCAATAAGCTTTCGTCGCACGTCAGAATTATATGACTGGTCAGTGCGCCTGTGTCATTCTGTATCAATCATGCTCTCCGAATGTCAAAAAGGAAAATTAGTCTGCTTGATAGAGCAAGGGTTTTCCCTGAGTGCGGTGGCGCGGGAGTTAGCTGTATCCAGAGAAACAGTGAGGCTGTGATGGAGGCGATATCAAGAAGATGGCTTACGCCCCAGAACAGGAATGCGCGGCCGGAAGCGTGTGACAACGGCAGCCCAGGACCATGCGATGGTGACGGTATGTTCAATGGATAGGTAGATAATGTATGCTTGTATTGTAAAAATGCTACCAAAAAAACATACACGTGGTGATACGATTTGAATATTTGAGGATCTGACAGATTAGAGAAGTGTGAGTGCAGGACTGGAAAAGTGGTCTGTCATCCACGGTGTGTGCAGGTACTTGGGTCACGTTTGTCATTCATATTTATCGGGATGGATTAGTGATACCCATGTATAGAAACAGTGTATGAATTTGAAAATAAAGTAGTTTTTAGTGTGATCATGTTTGCAGGCAGGGATAAACTGGCCCACTGGTTTTCGGCAGGTAACATTCTCTCTCACTCTCTCTTCTCTCGTCATATTAAGTATATTTATAATATATATATATATATATATATATATATATATTTAGGACCTTCGGCATGAATGGTGCAGCAGCGCACCATTCATGCAACACGCGCCATTCATACCACATTCACTTTTCGACATTCACAATTTGCCACATTCATGCCACATTCACGCACCATTCATGCCACAACGTTTACCAAGAAAATGACAAATTGCACAAACCTCAGCCATGGGCAGCAATGACTTGCCAGTCAGATTGGTGTGCCAGCCTTCTCAGCATTGAAGTACAATTATTTCATTGGCATCGTCGGCCACGTTCCGTCACGTGCACTATAAAGTCATAAAGTCATAAAGTGTTAAGGGCTTAATAAGAGCCACAGGGGCCCATCTGGGTTAAGCCTATCTAGAAAAGGTACTAGAAATGTACATATTCTCACCCCAATCAATCCCTAATCCCAAGTTCCTTGGAAGCTATATATCCCAGCCTATCTAGCATCATCCACTTGCTATTGAATAACACCCTCAACAATTGCAAGCTCCTCCCATCATACCCATTGTGCTACCATAGCCCCTGCTTAAAGGGGTCTGTGCCGTGCACATTTAACATAAATATTATCCCCTCCATCCAAATTAGAAATCAAAAACAAGATTTTCCTGCCTAAAAAATTTGTCCACCCTACTTTTAAATACATTCAATGAGGAACTCCCCACAACATCAGCAGGCAGCCCATTCCACTGATCAGCAACCCTTTGACTGAAGACCTGCTGTCGCTTAACTGTCCTACACCTCAACTTGTCTAACCTGAGTTGGTGACCCCTGTGTGATACTTTAAACTGAAGAGCACCATTTAAATTGACCTGATCTAGTCCTTTAACAATTTTGTACATTTTAATCATGTCCCCCCTTAATCTCCTATACTTGAGTGAGTACATATCTAATGCCACAAGCCTTTCTCCATATTCTAAGCTACCTAGTCCACTGATGAGTTTAGTTGCTTTGCGTTGCACTCTTTCTAACTTGTCTATATCTTTTTCTAGGTAGGGGCTCCAAGCTTGCACAGAATATTCCAAGTGGGGTCGCACATATGCTAAGTACATTTTTTTTAATGACTTCCTTGCTCTTATACATCACACTTCTATTAATGAGTCCCAGCATTCTGAGTGCCCTGTTCCTAGCTGAGCTACATTGTTTCTCTGCTTTAAGGTCATTTGAAACCAACACACCTAAGTCCCTTTCCTCTTCAATAACATCCAGTTCCCTCCCTCCCATTGTATATCTGAAAGTCTCACCTCCAGACCCCAGATGCATAACCTTACACTTGTCATAGTTAAAAGACATCTGCCATTGATCAGCCCACTTGTTTAGGTCCTCCAAGTCTAGTTGAATATTACTAGATTGATCACAACTGTTTGCCACTCCTACCAGTTTGATGTCATCAGCAAATTTGAACACTCTATTCCTCAGCCCTACCTCAATGTTATTTACAAAGATGATAAAGAGAAGTGGCCCTAGAACAGAGAAGTGGCCCTAGAACTATCCTAATATTGTCTGAAATGCCGTGTAAATCCTGTAAGACACATCCACGCACGCTTGCGCACATGCACAGGCACACACATGCATCCATATATATATATATATATATATATATATATATATATATATATATATATATATATATATATATATATATATATATATATGTATATATATATATGTGTGTGTATTACGAATTATGGATTATCGACATAATGCATCTCCTACAAATGAGCTATTTATCAAGTACAACATTTTGAAGTTCACTGATACGGTGCGGAAACAAAACATATTAATACTGCACAAACTTGACCATCATACATTGCCACCGTGGTTTGTACACCACATTGTATTGACAACGTTGCAATTTCGGAGCTCATAACGAAACATAATATGTTGGGGTTGGATCTGCAGCAACTTAGTGGGCAGTTCACTGGCATCCGTACGTAATACCATCCAGGATTATAATGTTATACTGATACGCTTATGATCGATGTAGCGTACTCAATGATGGGAAATAAAGCACTTCAATCACAAAATCTGGATATTTTTTCCGTTTGTGAAAACACGCATATTGGCCGAAATCCAAGGAATATGTTGTTCCCTTCCCCCCCAGCTTTGAGGAAATAACGGCCACACCCACAGGCCAATCCCTGCGCCTCGTGAATCGATTTTTATCAAACTACACCCATAATATGAAGTAGGGGAGGGGCCGTTTAAAGTCGGAGAGGTGTACAAAATTCGGAACGGGGGGGGGACACTCTGAAGTTGCAAGGGTCATTTAAAGTCGGAGAGGATATTTTTATCGACCGTGGTGGACGACCCTCCACGAGCCGCTTGATTGCCAGCGATGCGGAAATGTGATCCGAGTTCAATCAACAAGTTCAGCTTATCATGTACTCAAAAAAGAGACATGCTGGGAAACGTGATGTAAATAACGGGATCCTTATGCTGGTCTTCCGATATCGCAACAGCACTCATAATTTCGCACTCGATATCTGCCGTGGTCAAGCAATGCGCCTGATATATGTTCAGCACATAGTAACATTTTCCGCACTGATATGCTCATGGTGGCCCAGATTGGCAAGGAATTCTGGTTTTTGCATCACTATTAATTATATTAAGTACTCGAACTTTTCGAGTGTAGACCATGCTGAAGACATTATAATTTTGTGAGCGACAGCACTTGAAGTTAGTGCATATGAGAAGACCATTCTGAAAAAATACGATTCATGTTAATTGAGTTGTGTGGTGGATTTTTCGGAGATAATCATCAGAAAAAAAATGTTTTACTGTGCCGTGCCAGGTTGCCAAATCGATACAAGCAAGTACAACCAGAAGATCCCCGGTGTACAAATGTTCCGACCGAAAACTCTCGACCTCGCCAAGGTGGCAAAGGATCAGGAGAGAGGGGCACACCACAGATGTAAAAGATCTGAGAGTTTGTTCTTTGCACCTCGGTGAGGACAACTTCATTACTGATTAAAAGTTCAAGCTTCTGAATGCTCGTACACCTGACGCCTGTTGTATCTTGCGTCCTGGTGCCATCCAATCCAAGAAGATCCCGACCTCACATCCATCCAGGTATGATACCAGGCTGTTTGCTGTCATGTTCCTTTCATACTGTGAAATAAGAGGAAACAATTATGTCTCGTAATTGCAACAAGCACCAAAAAGTTATTATAATTATATCCGAAACAACGTAAATGGTGTTGATAAAGGTGACCTTACATGCACTGTGTGATGCATTTTTCCGGTTGTTCTGCTATGCAAATTGCTTCAATTACCAAATGATGCTTTTCAGCATATACCACAAAGAATTGCTTATTTGGTGTTACCAGATAGCATATTGGTACTTCTCAGTCGAAAACACAGCTGAACACAGCAAAGCATAGCATATAAAACATCTTCCCAGTTATCGTCTAGCCTTAGCTGAACACGTGGAACTATGGAGACAGTTGCGCTCTCTCGAACGGCATGCTTCATTTGCCAACCCAGTTCCATTACCTCGCAATTTGCTTACGCCACTTGGTCTGCATGGCAAGAAGATTCTTGGCGGGTGACCCCAGTTCACATTGTCAGTGCTACTATAGCTCCCCAGTATGATTAGTGTCGACCAATCAGCTTTCGTGCATTGTTCCCATTAGATCAATAGCAGCATTAGAACACCATGGTGTCCGGAATATCTGTCTCTCCGACTGCTCTGCCAACAAAACTCGGTGCGTATCTGCATTTAAGGGCATGTGGAAATCACTTTTATTTAGCTGAATAGTCGATAGCCGGGCTTCTTATATATATTTGGAACATTCTGAAATCCGGAAAATTGGACCGGATCATATTTTTCGGCCGCATTCATTTGCCAGTTCTGGCAAATTTGGTATCGGCCGAATCGGAAAAAAATCGAATTCGGTGCACCCCTAATCTTCGGACAGGCGATGCATAGCGCGCATGGTATGCGCTGCTTCGTGTGGCTACAGGCTGTCTCTGGTATCTGGCAAGCGACCTAACCTGAGGAACGAAGAAGCGATGCTAAAGGCTGGATCTTCGGATACACGTATCTCGGAGGAAATGCAAATGGTTGCGGTTTCAAAGACAACCAAGTCTATCTACCCTCAAGAAGTGGATGTCGGCAGCCGTGCTACCCCCGGCGACGTTGGGGAATGCCTGCCCCTGCTTCGGCAGATCTTGGAGATGTTGACTGACAAGGAACGTACCTGCGTCATGATCTTTCATGGGAAAGATCAGCGATGATAGCCAGCTTGATCGAATCCTGGGTTCCGATAAGCCTATGCAGGCAATCATGCTTGACGCACTGTTTGGAATGTGGAAGCCCCGGTGTTCTACGCGTTTCACCAGGCTGTTACCAAAGGCATTCTTCACTGCGTCACAGCAGAGGTGCATTGTGCCGGCGTCCGTGTTGTTGCCTGCGTCAGGGACATTGGGCAAGCAACGTCGGACTATGGAAGCAACTGGGAATCCACCGCGAAGGTGAGACCAGCATCGGCAACCACGCAGCTCCCAGCCGGCAGGCTTTGCACTTGCATAGAAGTTTTATTTTGCGCAAACATTTTGATATATGGGGGTGTTACATTGGAACGGATCGAGCTGTGCCTGGATTGTCAGCAACCCACATTTCCAATAATTGTGTCTGGTGCCATTGGCCAATTAATGTTCCCGAATGTGTGCCGTTTTCACCCTGAATGAAGTGTGAACTCGGTGGTGACAGCAAAGCAAGGTTGCGAGATTTTGCAACAGTGGTACCACTACATCGCACTATATGGCTACAGTTCGTACAGTGATACCACTACATCGCACTATATGGCTACAGTTCGTACAGTGATACCACTACATCGCACTACATGGCTACAGTTCGTTGCAATGCGTTAGCAACTTGTACATGTATTGCACTAACACATCATGCATGTACAATGTGTTAGCACAATCTGTATTCAAAGCAAGGCACGTGGGATGATTGCTGGTGTTTGGTTATTTGGTTGGTTATTTGGGCTTAAGGGCGCATCGACTGCGTTGGTCATACAGCGCCCATGATTGCTGGTGTGATTTGCTCTTCTCAGACTAGCGAAGTGGCGAAAGAGTCCCTGCCGCATAGGTACTAGATTATCATCATTATTGTCAGTGCACTGACCAAGACCAACTGTTTTAGCGCGTGTACACATTGCACGAAGGTAGTGAAGTGAAATAAGTAGCTTTTGCCAGGCGCATCTCATGTTTTTTTTGCGCACGTGCGTTATCTGCTGAGGCGCCTGCGTGATAACGTGCTGGATAAGAGCGTCACAACTCGCCAAGGTGGCGCCGTGTATCAAGCGCTCGCCCAACTGTTCTGACTGTCTATGGCACTGCAGAGTTTCGACTGCTGCACAACATGCATCCAGAGACTCATGTTGAGGTCTGAATGCGTGTCTATTCACGATTACCTGGTGGCATCCACAACTGTGCAGAAACCATATTGTTTTTTTTTTAAATAAAATTATTGCATGATTTCCTGCGATGGCATTGGGATCATTCAGTTCTTTGCGTTTCTGGCATGGCCGTCGTGACAAGGCTGGCGTTATAATTCCTGTTCTGCAGTGGGATATTTCGCTTTTTCGCCCGAAGCGGTTAAGACGCGTGGATTTGGTCCGCCTGTGCGGTGTTCTGAAATGTCTTAATTTCAATGCGTCCGAATTGAGAAATTCGGGTGGAAATGGCATAACAGGACAATCGTTTGCACCTTATCTCTTCTTGACATCTTCCATTAGTTTATGCCGGTGCACTCAAGAAATGGGTACCTGGCAATATATCGCAGCTGGCATGAATAACTCTCAATTGCTGCTTATAGGTTTTCAAGTGATGCGTTGCACATAGACCTATAATCACGTGAGGAAGTTGTATTATCTACCACCCAATATGTCAGTTGCATCTTGAGTGCCAAAATTACCAAGTGTTGTACAAGGAGTGCATTAACAAGGACCACAAGGAATACTTGTACAATGCACAAGGAGCCCAGAACCAGAAGAAACGTTTCAACTGTCTCTTTCGCCGTCGTTTCAACTGTCCGAAATAGATCGAAGGGCCTAAAACGGAAAACGAATACATAGAGGCTTTGAAATCGATGGCAACTAACAAAACTCCAGGACCATCAGGTTTTACAAAGGAATTTTTTATAGCATTTTGGTAGCATATTGGCTCACTGGTACACTACATCAATTATGCATATATCGCAGGCGACTTCATTGCTATGCAAAGGCGGGGCTATATAACACTGTTGCCGAAACAAGACGACCAGACGCGGCTGGAAGACAAGAGACCGAGTCTTGCTACACATTCTTTATAAAAATAGCCACAGAGGTGTTAGCACTGAGATTATCTGCAGTTATAGGCAACCTGGTAGCAGAAGAGCAAAGCGGATATATTAAGGACACATTGCGGATGATTTCAGATTGGCAGATGATGTCATTTACTATTCTGAAACACAAGGTCTGTCAGATATTCTACTAAATCTGGATTTCCCGGCCGCGTTCGACTCGATAGAGCACGGCTTTTTATTGAGATCATTGCAAGCGTTTTATTTCGGAGATAACTTCATTCGTTGGATTCAGATTTTATATACAAGGCCAGAATTAGCTATATTAAATAATGGGCACGCATCTATCTGGTTCTACACTACTAGAGTAATTAGACATGGATTTCTATTTGTGCTTGAGGTGGAGATATTCGGATGCAAATATCGAAATTCAAATTGTATTGAAGGGATGATAGTAAATGGAGTAGATATAAGAATATCGCAGTATGGAGACAATGTCATTCTTTCGTAAAAAAAAACGGTCGATCTACCACACGGGCCTTTTAAATGTTGAACAAATTGGGCGAGGCATCAGGGTTAACATTGAACACAAAAACATGCGACATCGTGTGGCTAGGACGAGACAATAATATACATGATTTAATTTACGATCCTACAACAACCACAAAATTCAATTATCTAGGCATCTATTTATCGACTGAAGTAGCTTGTATCAAATAGGATACTGGACTAAGACCGCGGCGGATGAGAGCTGAACTGCATTTATGGAAAGGAAGAGACCTGAGCTGCAAAAACAACAATAAGCAGTAAATATTTGATTGATTGATTATTGGGGTTTTAGGGTGCGTCAACCCCAGTGGGTTATATTGCACCCATAACAAGCTTGCTTAATCACACATCAGATTGCCACATATGAAGAGCGCTTAACAGAGCATATCTATGGAAGCAAATTATCAGCTAGGAAGGTGTGTATATTATTTCAAATCCTATATCTGCAAGGAAGCTCAAACCCGCTCTGTTATGTATAAATCGGGAATCGTTTCCCAACAAGACGTCCAACTTCAAAGTACTAGCATCATATCCGAAGTGACGTCTACGTTCTTCCGTATATGCTGGACACGCCACCAGCACATGGTGCACGGTTAGCGCGGCATTACACCTCATACATTTCGGCCTTTCTTGCCCACACAATAAATATCTATGTGTGGCTAGCGTGTGGCCAATTCTGTGTCGACAGATGGCCACCTCGTCACTTCTAGTTTGGCTGAAGGACGAGGGCCACAGCGCTAGATGTGGTTTGATTTGCTTCAATTTGTTGAACTCCATTTGGTCCCATCTGCCCTGCCACTGTCCGAGAATAAATGTTGAGATAATTGGGTAGTGGTCACTGGCTGGAAGTGGGAGCACGCGTCTATTTGGTGCTTGTGCTGCTCGCCTTACAGCCTGATCGGCCAGCTCGTTACCACGTATTCCGACATGTGCTGGGATCCAGCAAAGTGTTACTTGTTTTCCCATGTTTTGTATCGAAGTAACATCCCAACAATGTCTCGTACAATGGCATGTTGCTGGTTCAAACTACGCAAGGCCAAAACGCTGCTCAGAGAATCAGTCAAAATAACATGCGTTTCCTCGTCGTCGACTTCGATGTATGAAAGGGTTTTGCTGATGGCTATCAACTCGGCAGTAAAGACCGTGGCGTGTGGCGGCAGGGAAAAAGATCTTGTGGTCAATCCCCGCACGAAAGCACTACCCACGCCTGTGTCTGTCTTTGAACCATCTGTGTATGCAACGATGTAACCATGATATGTTGAAGAAATATGCTCTAAGGTACGTGATAGTAGTTCCTCTTTTGTCACATCTTGTTTTCTCTCGACAACGAGGGAAATGTCAATGAAGGGGGAGACCAGTTCCCACGGGGGAGTAGTTATTTGTTCATACTGCCTAATTCCCCGCATTCGAAGTCTCATTTGTCTAAGGAGTGTCCTCATTCTAACACAGTAAGACGTTCCTCTCCTAATGTGGTCACGAAGGACCGCATGCATGTGACGGGAGAACACCGCTGGATATGTTGGGTGTGTCGGAAACTGTCGTATTTTGCAGGCGTATCGGCACTGCTCTTTTGCTGCTGGCTTATCAACCAGGTAACGATTGCAGATCACGGACATTCGACAAACACAAATTTGCGAGGGGTTGAAAGTGTCATCATCATCAGCTCTGACACTGCAAGGCACCTGAATGAAAAAAACAAGACAGAGTGCGCATACCTTCAAGCATATTTATATATATATATATGTATATATATATATATATATATATATATATATATATATATATATATATATATATATATATATATATATCTCTCTCTCTCTCTCTCTCCAATTTTCAGTTTAAAAACAACAGGCTATGTCAGGTTTGTCCCTCTCCCCTTCAGACCCGAGTTGTCTCCCCTTTCTATCCTGATCTGTCACCCGTAATCTCTGGGACGTGGTTATGACCAATACCAATACGGATTACCAACGTTTTTGTTATCCGCCACTGTTCGGCCGACGTAATTTGTTCTGATGGTCCAAGCTCTTCATTTGTTCAATGTTCATGCATTTGTTCAACCAAACGACCTGATTAGATGGCGTAGAATACTGATTTGGCGTTTATGCTAGATGAGATTATTTTGAGCTTTAGCTGAAGACTTCCACCGGCGGTCCGTTGACTGGTAGGACGTCGATGACTTGCATTGGCGAGTGGCTTGTTTGCTATATGAGGTTCACCATGAACTTACCCCAGCCAGCAAAATGCTGCAAGTGGCGGTCAAGCTAGATGTAGTATATGCAGCCCCAGTAAAAGGCTGAGGTCAACGGAGTGTCGTCGGGTGTGTCCAGCGTGCTCGGAACGCGAGAATGGAATGTGGTTAGGGGATACGCGCAAAGTCAAGATTTAAGAAAACAGTAATTGTGTCGCTTCTCATGAGTGATGGGTCATATAATTGCATGGGGAAACCCGGGCCAGGTGCCAGCAACGCTTGTGAGCCTGTATTTAGCACCGAATGTTGTCTACACGTTTGCGCACATGCATCAACTGTTGTTTTGTTCACGGCCGTGCCCATATTGTGTGGGTTCGAATCCCGCTACCAACTGCAGGACCTATCCCCTCGCGGGCACGGCGTGAGAGATGCCTACGCTAAATAACCATTGCAGTTGAAAACGTCGTTAATTAACACATTCATTCTGATTATTATTAAATGTTGTTTGGGTTTGATTATCTTTGCGACACCGTTGCGTGGAGGGTGGGGGTCCGACACGTGAGTTCTGTCAATGACAGGGGAATTATCCAACCTCAGAAACCCTGCTTCGCTGTTTACAACTTGGCCTTTTGGGTTCGATTCTTAGATGCACCGCCATGGGGTTAATGTTAAGGTCGCACAGGTGCCACGATACCACCACAATATTATTCGCTAGGAACACAAGTAGGCAACGCGCTACATGCAAGATTTAGAATGGGCCTCACTCAACTAAACGCAGACGTATTTGTCATCAATCCTCTACATGACCCATCATGCCCATGTTGCCACTTTAAACAGGATACAATTCACTTCATATTTCACTGTCCTCTTTATGCTTTCCATAGAGATATTCTATTCACTAAACTCCGAAGCACAACAAATATATTTACTAATTTAACTGAAAAGGAGACCTCGCAAGCACTTATTTTTCGATATGGTATCAGAAAGGACCTTTAGCCGTTTATTGCATTAACATTTCAGACGTTTCTTATCAACACAAAACGCTTTAACACAACAAACTAACATTCAGAACTAGCCAGGTGCTACCGGGTGCAGGCATAGTGTTGGGTACCACTCAGACGAGTGCATGCTTTGTGTGGCGATGGGGCGTGCTGGCGGGGGCAGGTAGCGATTGTCGCACCGTGTCGGTGGTCAAGCGTTTTATAGGTTAAAGACGCTGTTTCGAGAGGCACCTAGATTTAAGACCAGCTTGGTCTTTTGTGCCAATCGCAAAATTGGCCATCTTGTATGCGTGATGTGATGTGTGAAATAAATAAACAAACAAACAAAGGTCCAGCATGAAATGCTGCTGCTTCAGATCCTGCATTTGTGGAGTCACCTGAAGGCTCTCGCCCGAGCGGACGAGATCACGACAAACCACACAATATGTCAAGAGGTCGCCGTCGGGAGACGGGAGCCGCCACACCACGGCGGGCGGCGTGGCAGATGTCGCGGACGTGACAACTCCAATATCGGCCCATGACGGGAGCCGCCACACCACGGCGGGCGGCGTGGCAGATGTCGCGGACGTGACACCTTTAACATCGGCCCATGCCGAAAGCGGAGACGTGACAGTCGGGTTAACTCCGCTTGTTGTGGATGAGAAGACGTCGAAGATTCACCCTGTTGGCCGCGACTGTCCATTCCTTGCCGCTCACTCCTTGAAACGCAGCGGTGATAGTCTAGGAACCTCGTTGGTATTTGCACGCACAAGCACACGAGAGATAACCACGATTGTTTGAAACCCAGCTCTTAGTTCGATCGGCACTCAATCCGTCCCCAAGCCAAGGCAGGTCACGAAGAGGTAGTCACCGTAGGATGTTCGGCGGGACCGTTGGTAGCAGCTCGGCGTCTGGTGATGGTCTGCCCTCCTGAGGGTCCTGTCCCGGGGTATTTATTCAACTGTGCATATATACTACTGGAAAAAGCCTTCACGCTGACCTCTGCTGAGGTGGAGGAAAACGTGCAACGCATGTGAGTGTGTCGGTGAGTAACTGAATAAGATGGCCGACGTGCGCCTGTCTGAGTGAGCTGTCAGCGTCTGTAATTGATCTGCCGTGTGCGTTTATATAATCGGACAGAGGCTCGCATTTTGACAGCTTGCAGGAGACATATGGCTTACTTTGAATGTGCGACCATGCAACCGCAGAGGTTGTATAGCCGGGCTGTCGGCGTATATCATTACCGAGCGGAGCTCGGTGTCGCCAGCGGCGCATGTGGAGAGCGTGCGCGTGTGGAGGTTGATTGTCCGTGGGATGGTTGGGGAGTGTGGTGGTATGCGTGGTTGCTACAGACGGTTCCAATCGCAGCGGTGGCGGCAGCCAGCCGGAGGTGCGCCGCCGACACCATGTGTTGAGCGCTCACCTCGGCGCCGGAGATGTATCGCCTGCTGGCATCGGAGAGTGCACCACCCTCGAAAATGTCATGAACCATTAGCGCACGTGCGGCTGAGGTTGGCATCCACTCGTATTGGGTTCTCTCAAAATCCTCTGGTGGGGGTTGAATGGTTGAATGGCCAGTGGTGGGGATGAGGACGGGAGAAGTGTTCAAACGCATACCGGGGAGCAAGTAGGTTGTGGCCTGATTATGCCGTTTTCCCAGGAAAACTGTCCAACGTTTGCTCTCACTGGGGGAGGGGGGAGGAAGTCTTCCGCACCATTCTGACGTGTTAACCAAGCCCCGCTGTTCTGTCGCGAACTTGGTGAAACCTGCGTAATAAGTTTAACACGTTTCATTGAAATAACGGAACACGTTGGAAGTGCAACATAATGTTTACCCAAACACACACATACGCACGCCCATTTAGCGACTGGAAGTGCAACATAATTTGTACCAACAAAAACAGTCGCACACACACACAGTCATGACTGGAAGTGCAACATAATGTTTACCCAAAAACGCTGTGTGCCAGGTAGTGGCACCTAGGGATTCAATCCCGGGATCCCGATCCCGGGATCCCGAAAATATTTCAATCCCGATCCCGATCCCGAAAATCTTGTCAATCCCGGGATCCCGAAAAAATTCATAAACTCAAACAATTCTAGCACGGATAGATTGTTTATGCTTTAAGGCTGTAATAGGCTATTGCATTTTGTCAAATTCCACAATGCGTTTTTGCAACACATTGTAGCAGTGCTCAGTGCTCACAATAAGTGCACCAAGGTCATGCACAGGGGCTTTGCCGTCCCACGCATTACGCAACCAGAACGGCGCGCCGCGCGACTGTGGCAGGCAGTTTTAAGAGACGCACCTCGATTCTCGCGAGCGGCGGCGCCGAAATTGGAGCTGAGCGCTGAGCACTTGAGACGGCTGATTGCGGAGGGGTGCTATCCAGGGCGACAGTTCCTTTGTTTCAGTTGGTCGTCGAACGTAGTTTGCAGCACACGTCAGCGCACACGGAGAGCAAGCACTGAATAAAGGAATCTTTTATTTGGAAAAGTGTGGGTCTGACATATTGATACAGCTATGGAGAATTTCAAGGAATTTATAATAACAGGTGTGTGGAAGGACTTTTTAAGAGACGAATCAGGCCAAAAAACAAAATGTAAGAAATGCAACAAAGTAATTAAGTGCACAGGTGGATCCACAAAAGGTTTACACGTCCACTTGCAGACCATGCATGGAGAGGGCACAGTGTCAAAGAATACAACAGCATCTACTGCTGCGTCTACATCACAATAAACCGCCACCGAAGGACTTCCATCCAAGAAGATGAAGATTGACTCATTTTTTCCTAAGAGTGAAGAGGTGTCACTCGATGCGACGCTGGGGCGTATGTGCAGTAGGGATTGTATCCCATTCCAAACGTTTTGTACCTCAGACGATCTGCGGCAGCTCTTTGCAGCGAAGGGCCACGAGGACCTACCAACATCCCCAAACGGCATAAAGAGTCGAGTAATGAAGCACTGTACCAAGATCATGGGTGTCGTGAAGTCCGAGTTGAGAGAGAGTATGAGTACCAACAAACGTTTTACGCTGACGCTTGACGAGTACACATCTTTGCGCAACAGGCGCTATATGAGCGTTAACGTACACTGTGGCTCCGATACTTGGGGCCTGGGCGTGATTCGATGCACCGGTTCCATGCCCGCAGAAAAGTGTCTACATGTTCTGAATGAGAAACTGAACAAGTTCGACATCGACCTGCATCGGCATATCGTGTGCGTATGCATAGATGGAGCGAGTGTAATGAAGAAGTTTGGGCGGCTTATTCCGTGCATGCAGCAACTGTGCATGGCGCATGGGCTTCATCTGGCGGTCACAGACGCGCTTTATAGGAAGAGTGGGACCACTGAAGCCTCCCAAGCACAACCACATGATGATGACGGCGAAGGTTCAAGCGAAGAATCGGGCGGCTAGAGTGAAGAACAAGATGATAATGTAGCAGAAAGAGAACATTTTCAAACGATCATCGAAGGTCAACGCTTGGAAGTGAGTGGTGAAATCGGAAAAACGATCTCTAAGGTGCGCAAAATCGTTCGCTGGTTCAGAAAATCCCCTGTTCGCAACGACTGTCTGCAAAAACATGTTGCAGATGAACACAGCTGTGAGCGCGCCCTGTTGCTTGACTGCAGGACGCGCTGGAACAGCCTCTTGGTCATGCTAGAGCGATTCTTGGAACTGAAAACAGCGGTCCAGAAGGCGTTGATCGATATACAGGCAAAAAGTGGCTGGGCGGTTGCTATGCTCAGTAATGATGAACTCAACAGCGTGCGGGACCTGGTAAGTGCACTTAACGTATTGAAGGTCGGAACTGAAATGCTTTGCAGACGAGATGCAAACCTCATCACATGCGAGGTGACTCTGTCATTCATGTTGACACAACTTCGGAACCAAGCATCACCCACGGCGGCAAAGCTGCTCGAATGTGTAAGAAGAAGAATCCTTGAGCGCAGAACACTCATGTCCTCAGTACTGCAGTATCTTCATCAAGGCCACGGGTCTTCAAGCGATCGAGACATGCCTGTGGCACAGCCAAACGAGGTCAGCAAGATGGTCATTGAACTTGTTTCTAGACTGTCACTGAAAGACGTCGTTGCAATTTCCAAGGAAGTGCCACTGCCGGTTCCGACAGACCTCGCTGACTCAGACGAAGATGATCCCAGTGAAACCATTCCAGTCAGTGACACAGATACCCTCAAGGCGGCGTTAGAACGAAGTATGAGAGAACAAACCGCAAACGCAGAACTGGAAAGAAGTGAAGTGTCGGAGCGACGGCTCAAAAATTTGGTAAAGCAAGAGCTGGCGAACTTACCGTACACGGGCCGCGGGTTTTACACTGGAAACGTTTACCAATGGCTGAAAACAGTCGTCCCCACCAGTGTAGAGGCAGAGAGGGTGTTCTCGGTGCTGGGAAATGTTGTGAACAAACTCCGAACCCGTTTGAACGACGAGACCATAGACGCGCTAGTCTTTCTAAAGACCTACTACTCGTGCCACAAATGAGCGGAAGTTGGTTCCTGGAAGTGGCTAACATTTAACGTGCAGTGTTTCCGTCGTTCTTTGTATTGTAGTCATCGCGTTGGCTGGTGTTGTATTGTATGCAGTCAATCATGTTATCACTTGTTCTTGATGAGTTAAACTTTTTGTGTTCGTATGCCATGTTTTGCTTTTTGCGCAAGAAACACATGAGCCTGGAAGTATAAACAGTGAGCTGGCCAGTGAAGTTTTGGACTGTCCCTCGTGTTATGAATAGATCCAGAGTCAGACAGTTTTGCGTTTGTATTGAACATGCGTTATTGTTGGGGTAACGAAGTCAACAGTCAACACATAAACATAGGTGTCATCACATCACAACACATAGGTGTCATCACATAAAATTGCAAAATTTGAGTACAAACGATGTTCCTATCATGTTCATTAATTTTCGAGGGGAAATTTATATTCATATTTATATGGGCAGTGGCTTAATTGAACTATTTCCATGTATAAAGTGTCTTTTACCATAACACTAATCACTTCCGCCAGATCACCTCCGGGATCCCGGAAAAAAATTCCGGGATCCCGGGATTGGCAAGACGTTCCGAGATTGCAATCCCTAGTGGCACCCCATCATTTCACACCATTTGCTATGCCAATTGTGTCAAGAAGATCCATGGAACGAAGCGTGAGCATCATATGAGGGCAAAAGCATCCTGCAATGAAAACATCAACTTTGGAACAGGGTATGTCACAATGCGACATTTTATCGCGAAAACTGGTGACGAGGCGACGTTCTCATGTACCGGAAGTAGAGAACACCGAATATTCCTAAAAAGCACTTGAAATTGCAGCAACGCCGGTCACGGAGAGAATGAACAATATGAATAGTTTCCTGGAATCGACACCGACGTCTCTGGCGGTTGTCATGGCAACTAAGGACACACGTAGGTCAGCCGGTCGGTGTAGGATTGTAGAGATCGGTCTGTAGGTCGAGATCAAGGGAAATTGAAGCCCAAGAACCCTGTTCTGCCTCATGGTTTCACTACAGGCTTCCTGTGTGGCTAAAGCATCACTGATGAACACATGTGTTACCATTGCAACCAAAGATGTCCAGACATCAGTTGAAGGCAACGATCATCACATCAGCGGAACTCCACGTACATGCCGTGTAGTCTTTGTTCCTCAATCCACGGCAATATATCACTTGCACATACAGTGATCATCCTGTGCCAAGGGGAGGGTAAGAGGGCACATGGGCCAGGCCAGGTCAGGTCACGCCTGCCCCCCCCCCCTTCCCCCGGTAAGCCACCTCGCTGCCACGGCCGGAGCGAGGATGTATGTATGTATTTATGCATGTATGCATTTAAGTATGTATGTATGTATTGATGTATGTATGTATTTATGTATGTATGTATGTTTCAGTTTCGGCGGCGCCAGTTCCCGTTGCGGCTTGGCTTTGCCATGACCGTGAACAAGGCACAGGGTCAGACGTTCGACATGGTTGGAATGCACCTGCGCTGACCTGTGTTCACTCCTGTCTCAGGCCGCTAACTTGGTGTACACCCAGAACGTCGTGTATCGCGAGCTCCTGTCAACCCACTGTGCACTGTCGTACCAACAGGTCGACACCACACACTGACTCACTGGCTAGCATGTATGCATGTATCTGTATGCATGTATGTATGCATGTATGTATGCATGTATGTCTGTCTGTCTGTCTGTCCATCCAGTTTGAGCTGCCCAACACACGGCCACGACTTTCGGCTATGTGTCGGGGTCTCCTTCTGGACAAAAAAAACGGAGACGCAATCTGATGTGGCGGCCTTCTCGCGGCAGATTGCGTTTAACACCGACAGCCAGGGAAAGTCGTTGGTAAGTGCACATTGCTACATTGTCCACCGCCAGCAATTGACACGCTTTCTAAGCGACCACACACCGCAGAGTGAATTGCGGGCTGTCAGTTTGAACAATGATTAAAAGTTGAATATGTTAGGCTTCATACCCATACCCGAAATTCAACGTCCGAACTTGGTGCGCCGCCGTTCTGTCGCGAACTTGGTGAAACCTGCGTTAGGAAGATGAACATGTTACATTGAAATAACGGAACAAGTTGGAAGTGCAACATAATGTTTACTCAAAAACGCTGCGTGCCAGGTAGTGGCACCCCATCGATTCACACCATCTGATATGCCAATTGTGCCAAGAAGATCCATGGAACGAAGCGTGAGCATCATATGAGGTCAAAAGCATCCTGCAATGAAAACATCAACTTTGTAACAGGGTATGTCATGCTGCAACGTTTTATCGCGAAAACTCGTGACGAGGCGACGTTCTCATGTACCGGAAGTAGAGAACACCGAATATGCCTAAAAAGCACATGAAATTGCGACACCGTCGGTCACGGAGAAAATGAACAATATGAATATATTCCTGGAATCGACACTGGCATCTCTGGCGGTTTTCATGACAACTAAGGACACACGTAGGTCAGCCGATGTAGGAAGGTACAGATCCGCCTGTAGGTCGAGATCAGTGTAATTGAAGCCTCAGAGCTCTGCTCTGCCTCGTGCTTTCACTACAGGCTTCCTGTGTAGCTAAATCATCACTGATGAACAGTGATGATTAGTTTTTGTTCCTCAATCCACGGCAATGTATCACTTGCACATACAACAATGATCATCCTGTGCCAAGGGGAAGGTAAGCGGGTACATGGGCCAGGCCTGCCCCCCCCCCGGTTAACCCCCTCGCTGCCGCGGCCGGTGTGCGTAAACCCGGCTTCGAAGTCGCCCCACCTCATCATGGAGTCATCGCCGTCTCCGTCCGAACCGATCGGACTTTTCCTTGGTCGCGAGGGAGGTCTGGTCAGGTGCATTGCGAGACGCGTGAGATGGAGACAAGTGATAAACGAAACGTTTCCTTTTTGGGGAGCGGCGCACCCTTGCTGAAGAGTCAACTGCCGACGGACAAAAGTGTGGTTAATCACACTTTTCCTGAGTTTTCCTGACCACCAAGGTGAACATAGAGGCCAGGAAAAAGTTGACTGCCAAGCATATGTGGCAGCTTGATAGTCGTCATCAAGCCTGGGACAGAAATAGCAGAAATGTGGAGAAGTAAAGACATACCATCACAGCCAGAAAATTGTGGAACAAAAGGAAAATCCAAGAACTTAACAAGGTAGTGTCGAACAAGAGAGACGTACCAGAAGCACATGCAGAAGAGGCCGTTTTCATGACACTCGATGCCCGTGAACGACGGGCGAGCTGCCCTAGGAATAAGGTTCCTCAAACGTGGGCCGACTTTCCTCATGACCAGAGGCTCGCGCAAATGTTTCTCAGTAGATGGACAGGAGACGACTGGCCGAGCGAAACACGATGAAATGAGGCTCGACAAATACTTTCTGTGAACGATTATTTTGATATTAGGACTGATTCACATGCTGGACTCGTACGAGCAGGCCAAGCGACAGTATCGTCACCATCATACGGCAGACGGTGGGAGAGGAATGAAGCATCACGGCCGAAACTAGGAGCAGTCCGATGATACGGCTCTGGCTGTGGATCGATTTGGCGCCTTCAACCGGGCTGCAGCTGCCATAATTACCGCCTTTCAAGCAGACGCGGGTGTGTGTAGCTCAGCACAACACGAAAACTTGGTCCATGCAAAAAGACCCGGCGCAGAGCGAAGGCGAGAGCCAACGCGAAGAATGAAAATGTTTCGATTGGCTCCGTGAACGCGAAATCAGGACTCTGCTTTGATGTGCCAGAATAGCACATTCGTCGACAACGAGCATCACATCAGTGGAGGAACACGACGTGGCAGTGTGGTCAGACTGAACACGTCTGTCGCCTTACGTCACCTTCAGGAGGATCAATGATTCACCTGAATGAGCTGATTACCATCACCAGCAGGTACGGCAGTCACGGCGCTCCAGGATGTGACGGAGCAGCGCTGCATACGGGAAGGGCGGGTGGTATGTGCCAGCTGTCTGAGCTGGCTAGAATAGAACCAGTGCATTGGTGTGTGTGTCAGCTGCATGGCAGCGAACTACACCTGCGGGAAGCGCTCCGCAAGTTGTCCCGCTCCACAACGGGCCACAATATATGATACACAATACATGAGTATATATATGCATCCAAGCACACAGCTGCTGCCGTGCCCGTGCTCACATTTGGAACATGTCGCAGAATTTCCGGGGCCCAATAGTCGGGTTCCGCCTGCTGGGTCTCGTAGTCCTTCACGTAAATCCCGTGAACCATTCCTACCTTCAGTCGTATTGGACGAGCCTGAATACCTTCCAACAGAATCCTTTCTTAATAATTATCATGTCGATATTAATGCAATGACAGGTCCTGACAGATCAGATGGGCTTGGCTTATTTGCTTCCTTAGGGCCCTTGTGGCTCATAGTTGCACTGATCTTTCATGTCTTATGTCTTAGATAACCCGGACATTTGCACAACCGAGACCAAACTAGATAATCAAGTGAATCAGACACAGAGACAGGCATGGTGGAGGAGTCGCCATTTATGTTAAGAATTCCACAGCTGCTGCAACGCTAAACACGAGGGAAGAGAGCGAGAGCGAGTTCAATGCATGTATAGTTATTGGAGGGCCCAATGCATGGAAGCAATGGGCAGCTCCGATTTGGAGGGCGAGCTCCACACAAGGTCCCATATTAAATGTTGAAATTATCTGGGGGAGCAGCAAGGTCCCCTCAAATGTAGACAAGTATACAAATCGACACCCATGCAGCTGAGTATGTCAGATTTAAGCAAAACCGTCATTCACCACCTTTTCCTGAGCTGCATATTATGGCAAACCGAATACAAAACTGTACGGCGTCCGTATTTACCCAACTTCAACAGCTTGCATGATGAGTTAAGATTCTTATGCGCGAGAGCCGTGACGGCGTTAGCAGCAACGGGGCCGAGCGGCGGCGGTACAGGCTATAGAGGCAGCAGAGGCACAAGTGACAGCGGGACCTGCAGCGGCGATGGCGGCGGCGGCAGCGGCCGGCTGCAGCGAGCACAGCCGGTGTTTCGCTCCCCGTCATGGATATTATATTCATCGGCAACCAATATTTTGCATTATCATTTGCCAGACCAGATGCACAGCAACCACACTACCATGCTGGTGTGTTCAAAATGGATCCAGGCGATAATACTCCCAATCGGATTTGAAATGATTTTGCCAAAATTTGGCAAATCTACACTAACCTAACAAACATAACATAACATAACATAACATACCTAACCTAGCCAGACCGAACCAAACCGAACCAAACCTAGCCAGACGTAACCAAACCTAGCCAGACCTAACCAAACCTAGCCAGACCTAACCAAACTTAACCAAACCTAGCCAAACCTAACCAAACCTAACCAGACCTAACCAAATTTAACCAAACCTAGGCAGACCTAACCAAATTTAACCAAACCTAGCCAGCCCGAGCCAAATCTAACCAAACCTAGCCAGACCTAGCCAAATTTAACCAAACCTAGGCAAACCTAACCAAATTTAACCAAACCTAGCCAGACATAACCAAATTCAACCAAACCTAGCAAGACCTAGCCAAATTTAACTAAACCTAGCCAGACCTAACCAAACCTAGCCAGACCTAACCAAATTTAACCAAACCTAGCCAGACCTAACCAAATTTAACCAAACCTAGCCAGACCGAGCCAAATTTAACCAAGCCTAGCCAGACCTAACCAAATTTAACCAAACCCAGCCAGACGTAGCCAAATTTAACCAAACCTAGCCAGACCTAACCAAATGTAACCAAACTTAGCTAAACCTAACCAAATCTAGCCAGACCTAACCAAACCTGGACAAAACTAACCAAACCTAGCCTAGCCTAGCCAAACCAAACCAAACCAAACTGAACAAAATTTTACCGAACCAAACTTGTAACCAAATTTCACCAATCCAAACCAAATTTAACCCAAAAACCAAACCAAACCAAGCTTAACCAAACCAAATTTAACCAAATCAAACCAAATGCATGTAATTTGCTCCCAAGCATGTCACCTACTGTTCCAAACAAACTACCAATCACTATTTATCAACCTTGAAACCTCCTGCTTGTCACTATAACTATTTTATGTGCAAATAGGAACGGCCTGTGAATACAGAGATAACGTATTATAGAACAAAGCATAGAATCCATGTTGGCAAGCCTATGCTTTGGTGGATTCCACACTCCACCGGTATTTGATAGCAGGCAGGCAAACTGGCTTTGCTGAAGGCGCGGTGTCCATGCCACCAAGTGACTCATCCCAGTTAGTTTCCTTTGGCGACGTCTTTGTTTGTCGATGAGCATATCGATCATTGCCATCTTGTTTGTCAATCAATGTTGTCATATTTAAAGATCTGCGAACAACTTGCCGAAGCCAGGCATAGGACAGCGACATGAATGTCTGTTTAGTAAACCTCCGGGATGGCACACGGTGCACTTCAAAAACGCTTCTCGACATCGCGATCTCCAACGCCACCGACACAATTTTGGCTTGTGACGTCATGGAGGTGCACATCAGTGACCACCGGGCAGTCACAGTCACAGCTAAAATAAACCGTCCGTCGTTTCAACGCCAAAAGATCACTCTTCAGCGCACCCGTCACCTCCTCCCTGGTCAGCTGCCCCTAGCTTTTCTCATGGTGGACTGGTCTGGCCTGTATGAGGCCAACACAGTTGACGGCAAGTGGGACGCATGGTTGAACATCTGGAAATGCGTCATGGATGCTCACTGCCCTACCGTCACGAAGTTCGCGAATCGCCGCTCAGTGCCACCCTGGATCGCTGAGAATGCTGACCTCCGCGCCCTGACCCTTCGACGTGACTGGGCTCACAGCCAAGCGGACCGATCCGGGAGTGACGAGGATTGGCAACTCTACCATGAGCTAAATCAACGGACCTCCACTGAGCTCGTGGTCGCCAAAAGCCGTTTCTTCGATCGGACTTTGGAAGAAAATGGCAACGTCTGACGCACGTTAGACGTCATCTCTTTCAGAAGAAGACAACTCCACCATCAACTGAACCATCACGTTCCAACCTGGAGAAGGAGTTGTTCGCTGACGACCAAAACCGGCATTTTTCTTCAACTGGCAAGCGCGTGGCTGCTGCTTTGCATTCTTTAGGGGATTTAGGCCCAAATACAGCGCATCAACCTCGCCCTCCGCGCGTTGTTAGCTCAGCATTCAAGCTGAAGCCCGCCACTCTTCCCGAACTCTCTCATGCCCTGCGTGATTTAAATCCTACCAGTGCTCGTGGTAACGACAATGTGTCCCTGAAATTGCTCAATATGTCGTTTCCTTCGGTGTGTGTACATATTTTGCACATAATCAACTTTAGTTTATCGTCATGTACTTTTCCGGAACTGTGGAAGTTGGCTGAAATCGTACCAATCTTCAAGAAAGGCTGCCCTGACGATCCCAAGTGTTATAGGCCCATCTCGATCTTGAGTAACGTGTCAAAACTGTGCGAGAAGATAGTAGTCAACCAGCTCACTGCGTATCTCCACCGAAATTGTCTTCTTAACAACTCGCAACATGCCTATCGACCACTTCACTCTACTGAAACTGCCCTTGCTGATGTAGTAGCTTATGTCACAAATTGCATCGAAAGGCGCCGCGTTTGTCTGCTCGCATCAGTAGATTTGTCTAGTGCCTTCGATTGCGTGTCTCATAGCCGACTCTTGACCAAATTAGAGTGGTACGGCATCGACAGCTCTTGGTTTAGATCTTACCTTTCAAATCGCAGACAGGTAGTTCGGCCCGGAAGACTTGTATGCAACGTATCCTGTGGTGTTCCACAAGGAAGTTTGTGTGGTCCAATTCTGTTTTTGTTGTACACAAATGATCTTCTCTCACACATAGGTGATGTCTTTAAAGTCGTTGCTTACGCTGACGACACACAGGCGATGTTGTCATCGAAATTGGAGGACATAATGTATGCCAAACGCCGTCTCGAATCGTGCCTGGAAACTATGTGCTCGTGGTACCGTGTAAATCTTCTCAAGCTCAACCCATCTAAAACGCAATTTGTGATTTTTGGTTCTCGCCAGATGATCGCGCGGCTGCCTACCATCAGCCTCTCTGTTCTTGGATCGGATATTTCACGTGTCTCATCTATCAAAAACCTGGGTGTGACCATGGACGAATCGTTAACATGGAGTGAACAAATTGGCGATATTGCTAAGAAATGTAACCGCATCATCTTTCCTCTAGCCAAGCATGTACGTTCTCTTACTGAAGAAACGCTGTCGAAGTTAGTGCTTGCACTGGTTTTCCCCATGTAATGTACTGTTGCTCAATCTGGTCTGCTGCATGTGACACCGAGCGCGTGCGAATCCAAAAAGTCATAATGAGGGCGGCTAGGATCATAACTAGGACCTCTCGCTATGGTCATATATCGCATGTTATTGAGCGGTTAGGCTGGCCTAGCTTACAACGCTTTGTCGACATTAGGGATTGCTCACTGGTTCATCTTGCAGTGCATCACTCGGGAGCACCTGAAACCCTGCGTGATCTTGTGACATTGAGAAGTGACGTCAGCTCTCGATCTACGCGATCAACACCGTTTTCAGTAGAGCGCCCACGCCTGAAAACTTCTTTTGCGCAACGCTCTTTCATGTACCGTGCTGCAGTTCTTTGGAACAGTCTCCCCGAGGAAGTTAGGGCCGAGAATATGCGACTGGCTTTTAAGTTTAAGCTGAAGGAGGCGCTGAAAAGAGCTGTACGTGGGAATGTTTGAGTATTGTATGCATGTGTTTTTAATGTTTTAGTAGCCTCCTGTCCCACCCCTTTTTTTTAAAGCGTTTTTGACATTTGATACTGAGTATCTCTTGGTACCAATACAAGGATTGATTGATTGATTGATAGTAGCTTTCTTCTTTTCAGATGGGAAAGGGAGGGGAAACGTTCCCCAATGCATGTATCGTTCCCGTTTTTTCCACGTGGACCACTGTGGTCGAACCTAATCGATTTCTACTACCCAATGGTATACGTATATTGAGCCCGTGATGATATTCATAATTTGATGTCCCCAACGAGAGGTTTGTGCGATAATACTTGCTTTGGACTGTTTGTGCGAGAATTAGCGTCCGTTTTACTGCCGTAATCATTCATACTGACTCAGTATGTATACCTGCATGGTTCACCGCAAATACCGAGACGATTCAACAGTAATTTGCCTGCGGGCTTACCTTTCTTATAGCGTGTCACAATCGGTTTACTGTGTGTTCAGCGACACGTCGGGTACCGGTAGTGTGTGTGTGTGTGTGTGTGTGTGTGTGTGTAGGCGAAATAGCATGTATGTGTGTGGTGGAGTTCCGTGTGACTTCACTTATTCTGATGCCAGCTGGATGTCCACAGCACGGCTCCTGAAGCCTCCGACGCCGAAACAGCAGCGGTGGGGAGCTTGATGGTCCTCAACGTGCCATCTGTGTCGGTTTTAATGCGGGTCGATGTACGCAGCATATCAGACTGTGTATATCCTCTTACACAATATTAAATAATATATTTCCTGGCCTGAATGTAGTGTGTTTAGAACGACAATGAACCTGTTTTTTTTTTTTTTTTTTTGGGGGTTGTCATTCAATTTAAAGCTTTGGTGTCGAATAGGCCAGCCATGCATGGGAAGTTCTTTATAGTTGATCTCGCGGAGCAATTATATGGCATGGTGAGCAATCAGAGCTGCTGTCTAATCTTTGAATATCATATCATGGAGTGCTATCAGGTACTATACTGAACGTTTCGCTGGGGACTATTTGATTGTGTTAATGCAACTTTTTTGGTATGTGCTTATGTAGCTTTAATCACCTTTGTGTTCGTTTTTCTTTGTTTCTTTTAACATTTGATCATTATGTTCAGTTTAATTTTTAATACATGACGTAATGTTTCCACAGGGGGAATGCATGAGTAAGTTTGAGCATCGAAATCACAGTATAAACATGAGAAAGCTGCTTCAATATATAGGCTTTTGCAGCCTGGGGTTTTACCGAGATGCACGGAATTAAATACAGAAGTGCATGTTGTACATGCTGAGAGATTCAATTATCGCCACCGCGGTCCAGTCTCGTCTAAGCGCTTCATGTCAACTCGCCGCCGAGTGATGGGGAGCTCTTCCGAATCCGACTTGTTTGGTTCGCTGGTGGAAAGGCTGTTACGGTAGCTGGAGTGAGGCAGCACCCACGGGATGGAGGTCGGATCGAAGGAGCAGATTAAAAGCAGATCAAACCCAACAGTCCAGTATGACGGATGCTGATCGGTCACTGTCTCGCATCATGGACAGCATTGCACAGTGCACTGCCATCTCCTGGTTGGAAGCTTGTCGGATATAATTATGCGAAACGGTAGTCTCGGTTGAACGACTTCATGCGCCAGTAGTTATGATGACCACGTTAACAGTCACGGGAAAGCGACATAAGATTGTAATTAAAGTTGAATAAATGCACTTCAACAATTCACTTCAACTTCATCACTGTAGGCTGAGAAAGAGGTTTCCATTCATGCATTGTGTTTCTCGCTTATGGTAATGTAGTCGTCTTGCTCATCGGTATCCACAGCTGCTCGAACATGTTGCACGCTCGGAAGGCACGGAACGGCAAATTGATTCGAGTTGTTCCTACGATTTGGTGCAATATTGATATCAGTTAGCACGGTCACGTTGTTGCTTTTCGAGGGAACCGACGTCATGCTTGCGCCTGGTGGTCTTGACGCCGCTACCATTAGCTACATGCGCACCACTGTCACTGCTGCCGACGTCCAGCAGGCACTAGCCCAGGAGGGCAAAGTAGCACTCGCGCAACAAGCGAGGAAGACGGGGCCGGACTTCGATGCCGAATGGGTTAAGTACATACCTAGCTATACGAATCTTTGAGTAGTATGGAAGTTGACTTCGGTAAAATGCAACTGTTTCTCCACGGATGAATTCATTGAAGCTAGAAACAAAGAAGTCGATGTCTTATATTCTTCACAGTTTTGACAGCGGACACAGCGAGACTCCTGTCGAACGCCGCAGCATATGCTTCGCACGGTTTGGTTCAGGTCTTTTGAGGACTAGATCTGAGATGCCCGAGCTAAATGCCATCACAAATTAAAAAATTACTGAAAGCTACGGTGGTCTGGTGGCTCACTTTGACTACGCCTGGAACTCTTACTTCAATGGAACCTAGGCATTAGTCAACCATACCTCACAGTTCATACCAAGGTCTTACATACCAAGGTCTTTATTTAAAATACTATAAAAGTTGTCCTACAAAGGGAAGTTCACTGATGATTTCCCAAAACACAGATGGCCTCACTCACACTGTATCAGC
The DNA here is from genome assembly GCA_034440615.1 of Ashinkailepas kermadecensis. Taxonomy (NCBI): domain Eukaryota; kingdom Metazoa; phylum Arthropoda; class Thecostraca; family Neolepadidae; genus Ashinkailepas; species Ashinkailepas kermadecensis. The sequence continues at coordinate 136,922 of JAOTOM010004101.1, read as the reverse complement.
AGCACTGCAAAATTGCTTTGTTCAGTACATCGGCACCGGTAATCTCGACCAAAAACGTGACTAAGTCTCTCAACATTCCAGCATCGGAAGGTTGGAAACAACATTCTCAGGCACAGTCCCATGCCAAGAAACCTGCCATTCAGATCAATTCTGAACCATTCATAATTTCGTTATGCTCCCCTAAAACAAAGAAATGCAAATCATGTAAACAAACAATCAACTGGCGCATCGTTCCGAAACCTCATGACATAGTTATCACCCACAGGGAACGTTGGGAATATCCAAAAGAGATTGCAGGTAAAACAGTTACGGATGAAACGAGTTCCAGACAAATGGCTTGTATACCCTACCACATATCCAAGTCATGTTTGTACGTCCGTTTTCCTGATATCTGCAACAATCATAAGCAAATCACAGTAGACACACACTTACTTCCACTTTTGACAACATCGCACAAAACATTGATCAAGGAAGTGCTTGGGGTCTGCATTTAGGGGTTGCGAATATGTACGAATTATAGTTCATTGTTCACACTCAAGCTTAATAGTTTGGTGCAAGTGTCCAATTACTCATTACACAGTTATTTTTCTTGTGCTCGCCATTTCATTATATATATATATATATATATATATATATATATATATATATATATATATATATATATATATATGTATATTAGGGTGCCAATAGCGCATATGGTTAAATTTAAAACTTGATATTTTTGAACGGACCTTGGTGGGATACTGTGCAGTAATGAGAAAACCTCTCATGCAAAATTTGAAGCGAATCGGTTTATATTTAGATGTGGCGCAAGTGAATTGAAACCTGTACTATGTGTCTTCCCCTCGCGAATGACATAAACCGAAGTCTGAAAGGCTAGGGTTCTAAATCACCCATTTTTGCCCTCAGAATGGCTCGTTCACGCGCAGCTACGACTGTTTGGCTGGTGGGGCAGCCAAACCGCGACCCCATCCCCGGAGCCAAACTCCCCTCTCGTGGCGACGTGCTCAAGCGGGTTTTCTACTTCCACAACGTGGAAAAGAAAACCGTCGCCACCAGCTCCGCGGCCACTGTCCAAGAGGTGCTAAGGTTCTGGGAGACCGCGAGGATCCCAACGATGACGGCAAAAAGCGCCGTTCGCAAGGTGGAGGTCTTGTTCAAGGATTGGAAGGCGTTCGTGAAGAGCAGGGGAAGAGCGACGAACAAGACGAAGGAGGAAGAGTTTCAAGAGGCCCTCTGCGACCTCTTCGACGTCGCCCACGCCGACGCGATGACCCTGATGCCGATCCCGGCTGATCGCGAGTTCCTAGCAGCGCAACGCGAGAGGGGTCGCAGAGGGATCATGCAGGGAGCTGACAAGGTGCTGGAGCGCCGAGTTCAGCGCCGGGAGATGACAGTGGCGGCAGAGAAGCGATCACGGGAAGCCTCGACGTCGCAGCTGGACGAACGCGCGGTGCTCGCGTCCTCCTCCTCCTCCTTGGTTGAGTCCAGTCCGGCACGCGGCGGGCGCCTGCTACCGCTGAGCCGACCGGTGCAACCCCTCCGAAGCGACGAGCGCGGGGGTCACAGGTCGTGCTCTCCCAGGAGTTAGCGAGAGCCCTCGACCGGACTGGCGTGAGCGACCGCAAAGCCACCCGCGGGACGACTACAAGGAGATGCTGGAGCTCTTCATCGTCCTGCTGGGTGGCGAGGGCGACCCATGCGCTCACCTCGGCGCCGAAGATATATCGCCTGCTGGCATCGGAGAGTGCACCACCCTCGAAAATTGCATCAACCATTAGCGCACGTGTGGCCGAGGTTGGCATCCTTTCGGTCGGTCTCTTGGCACCATCCCACGCTGCACCAGCGCTCTATGGGTAACGACCAAATTGGTGAATTCCCGTATGCACCCTTGCATGGTGAGGCCGTTAGCTTCTGGCCGAAATGTCCGTTGACTTTTGTTCCGTCTCACTTCACGTCATTTTCGAGCATGATGCCAAGCACCAACAAAACATGCGTATTGCTGGTAGTCAACTAAGCGATGTAAACACCTCGGTCAGAAAGTACACTAACAATGACTATTCTCCTCCGGTAACAAACTCAGCGCATACACCTTAGGCCCAAGCGTGAACTGCTGCGAGGTGTCTTGCATGGCCTGCAGATGACGTGGCACCAACTTGCATCCATGCATGAATATTACACGTCAAATGCTGTCTCCGGGTGTGCTTCCTCTTTAGAGAAGTTTTGCAAGGACTCGTATTGGGTCTCTCAAAATCCTCTGGTGCGGGTTGAATGGTAGAATGGTCAGTGGAGGGGATAGGGACGGGACAAGTGCCCAAACGCATACCGGGGAGCAAGTAGGATGTGGCCCGATTATGCCGTTTTTCTCGGAAAACTGACCAACGTTTGCTCTCATTGGGGGAGGGGAGGAAGTCTTCCGCGCCCTCCTCACGTGCTAACCAAGGTCCGCCGGTATGTCGCGAACTTGATGGAACCTGCGTTAAAAAGATGAACATGTTTCATTGAAATAACGGAAGAAGTTGGAAGTGCAACATAATGTTTACTCAAAAACGCTGGGTGCCAGGTATTGGCACCCCATCGTTTCACACCATCTGATATGCCAATTGTGTCAGGAAGATCCATGGAACGAAGCGTGAGCATCATATGAGGTCAAAAGCATCCTGCAATGAAAACATCAACTTTGTAACAGGGTATGTCATGCTGCAACGTTTTATCGCGAAAACTCGTGACGAGGCGACGTTCTCATGTACCGGAAGTAGAGAACACCGAATATGCCTAAAAAGCACATGAAATTGCGACAACGCCGGTCACGGAGAAAATGAACAATATTAATATTTTCCTGGACTCGACACTGGCGTCTCTGGCGGTTGTCATGACAACTAAGGACACACGTAGGTGAGCCGATGTAAGAAGGTACAGATCCGTCTGTAGGTCGAGATCAGGGGAATTGAAGCCTTAGAGCTCTTTCTGCCTCGTGCTTCCACTACAGGCTTCCTGTGTGGCTCAAGCATCACCGATGAACACATGTGTTACCAATGCAACCAAAGATGTCCAGACATCAGCTGGAGGCAACGATCATCACGTCAGCGGCACTCCATGTACATGCCGTGTAGCTCTTGTTCCTCAATCCACGGCAATATATCACTTACACATACAACAACGATCATCCTGTGCCAAGGGGAAGGTAAGCGGGCACATGGGCCAGGCCTGCCCCCCCCCCCCCGGTAAACCCCCTCGCTACCGCGGCCGGAGTGCGTAAGCCCGACTTCGGAGTCGCCCCACCTCATCATGGGGTCATCGCCGTCTCTGTCCGAACCGATCGGACTTTTCCTTGGTCGCGAGGGAGGTCTGGTCAGGTGCATTGCGAGACGCGTGAGGTGGAGACAAGTCATAAACGAAACGATTCCTTTTTAGGGAGCGGCGCACCCTTGCTGAAGAGTCAACTGCCAACGGACAAAGGTGTGGTTAATCACACCTTTCCCTTTCTTGAGTTTTCCAGACCACCAAGGTGAACATAGAGGCCAGGAAAAAGTTGACTGCCAAGCATATGTGGCAGCTTGGTAGTCATCAAGCCTGGGACAGAAATAGCAGAAATAGCATAAATGTGGAAAAGTGAAAGCATATCGTCACAGTCAGATAATTGTGGAACAGAAGGTAAAAGACTACGCGGAAAAACCAACAACTTAACAAGGTAGTGTCGAACAAGAGAGACGTACCAGAAGCACATACAGAAGAGGCCGTTTTCATGCCACTTGTTTATGTTGCTCGATGCCCGCGAACGACGGGCGAGCTGCCCTAGGAGTAAGGTTCCTCAAAAGTGAGCTGACTTTCTTCATGAGCAGAGGCTCGCACAAATGTTTCTCAGTAGATGGACAGGAGACGACTGGCGGAGCGAAACACGATGAGATGAGGCTCGACAAATATTTTCTGTGCACGTTTATTTTTATATTAGGAGTGATTCACATGCTGGACTTGTCCGAGCAGGCCAAGCGACAGTATCGTCACCATCATACGGTAGCCGGTGGGAGAGGAATGAAGCATCACGGCCGAAACTAGGAGCAGTCCGATGATACGGCTCTGGCTGTGGATCGATTTGGCGTCTTCAACCGGGCTACAGCTGCCATAATTACCGCCTTTCAAGCAGACGCGGGTGTGTGTAGCTCAGCACAACACGAAAACTTGGTCCATGAAAAAGACCCGGCGCAGAGCGAAGGCGAGAGCCAGTTGTAGGCGAGTGCCTACAATTTTGGCATGTATGCATGCTTCAAGTAAACCTATTTCCGGGAAATTAGTTGCAGTCTTGCCGAAAGTATCAAGAACCTGCGTCCTCCATCTTCTCCTGCTTTTCCTACGTTGCATTTCAGCTTTTTGCATTTTAGTTCCATAACATGTACCTATTTTGTCCGGATCAGATTTTGGATCAGATTCTAGGTCTGATTCGTCGAATAATTATCTTGCTATTCTGTCTTGCCTTGCCTTTTAGCGTAGATGAGCGACACCACGGTCTCCCACCCCACCCCATGGATCCAAGTCCGCTATGAGCGTGTCGAACCGGTCACGGCCCGGCCGACCCGACTGGCTCCGATCAGTCATATTGTCCAGCAATTCCGATGGCCATTGGCACATTGGCGCCATGGCCAACAAGACAGAATACAAGTGCGGCGATGCCACCGTGATCCTCAGCAGCGAGCTGCATGACAAGCTGCTCTTCTTCGTCCGCTGGATTCGGCTCTTGCTGCTTCACGCCGGTAGCATAACCAACGACACCGCTGTAGCCCGACCCGTTGTACCGGCTGGGAGAACGAGAGACAGGGCAGAGAATCAGCGAGGAGGAGGAGAGACAGGGCAGAGAATCAGCGAGGAGGAGAGACAGGTAGAGGGGGAGAGGGGGAGAAGGAGACAGGTAGAGGGAGAGAGGGGGAGAACGAGAGACAGGGAAGAGAATCAGCGAGGAGAAGGAGAGACAAGTAGAGGGGGAAAAGGAGAGAGAAAACAGGCATGGGAATAGTATAGTTTTTCGAAAGTCTTTGGAACGTGGTAATCTTATGGAGGGGCAGTGGATTCTGAAAAAAAAATAAAATGACTGGGGAGGGGGAGGTTATAATACATGAAAGCAATGGGCAGTCGTAAATGGATCGGGGGCACACTACATGGAATCTCATGTTAGAAGTTGAAATTAACGTCAAGCACAGTCGATGCGCCCCTACACTACAATAACTAACTGGGGGGGGGAGGGGGACCAAAGCAAGCACTGAGGGGCACTTGTCTCCTCAAAAGTTTCAAAACAACACCCATGGTCTTGTGCGCTATAAGGAGGTAAACAATTGTCCCAGGGCACTCAGGAGTGTTTTTCAATCGATATATATAGCCTTAATTATGATAATTTTGGGAAGAGTAATGTACCATCTGGTATGACAAACAGCCAACGAGATAGGCTAAGGAATGAAAAATGCTAATGCTGACCTTGGACATCGCCAGGCAATAATGTGCATGGCCGACGAGCAAGAGAATGCATAAATAACAATGATGGGATGGTTTTGTACCCAGATAACGACGACCAGGACGTCCGGCCGAAACTGGACGTATATAGGACCGGGGCACTGAGCACCAGAAAGCCCGAGTGGGTAACCGATGACATGGTGGCCAAGATCAGCGGGAACCGTATCCCCGGATCCACTCCGCGGTCTGGGTACGTACATGGACTGCGTAAATTTGTATTACTTACAAGCATCGTTGGCACCCGCGAAACAAGTATGATCTTATGCGCTGTACCTGCACTACTTCATCGAATCTATAAAATAATTCGACCTAGTGCACTATTGCGATGCAGTTCACAAACCTAGGTCACCTTCCATTTTGCATGACTTTAAGTAATCTCTCGATGGAAATCAAATGAAGCACGAAACAAGAGAAAAAACCAAGGAATACGGTCATATGGGAGGGAATATTTTAAAATCAACGTGCCTCTCCGCATAAAAACTAAACCTGACACAACCTGAAAACACGCGAGAGTGTCCTAAAGTTGACAACTAATACCGGTATCGTCATGACAGCAGCGATCGATGGTGACGACGTGTCTTCGGAACATACGGGCAATTTTTGCAAAATTAGGACACGAAGAATAAAGCGGGACTCATGATAATAATCTTAAAAATGAAACTACTTTCTTTTCAGTGAAGTAATGAATATTTTACATTATAATTATCCTTTTTAGTAATGAGAATAACAGTATTGATCTTAACCATAATTATAATGTCATTATAACTATTATAACATTTAAATGTTTATACATTAACTTCCGTCTTCATAAGTTCCTTTAGATTAACCATTTTCGTCTGGAAGGTAGCAAAAGGTATTTGGGGTGGTGTGGATGAGGAGTGAACACTTTTCATGATATTTTGTTCCATCAACGGTCACACTAAAGCCCCCAATGAACAGGCCATAATCTCCATGTTAGAACTCATCAGTTTTGAGTGGACTCCACCGGCACCATCCTCACCTCCATCACCAAAGAGACAAGACACCTCACTCTGCTCAGACAATAGACAGTTATTATATGTTCCATTTGGCTTCTATTCCGGTGTTTGAATTTCAATTCCATGTCATTTCCACAGTCGAATGATATGCGGGCCCAGGCGTTACTGCCCGATGTCACCGACGCCGACATCGCGGAGATGCGGGGTCAATCAACCTCAGTGGTCGAGAAGGTGCATCGCGGCATGAAGTCGATGGAGAGAAAGAGCAGCACCCAGCTGAAGCTGCGCCGCCTTATGGAGGTTAGTGGTAGACATGCACAGTGAAGCACAGTGTGCAGGCAATTGGCAAACGTTGAATGCATCCCAGTTTCCATGTCTTAACAACAGTGCAATGTTCACTTGGATGCACCATCATCCCCTCCATTGTTGAACACTCATGTCCAGGTTGGTCAGTCCAATTCAGCACATAGTTTGGTCTGACTACGTTTGCTCTGGCATTGGAAAACACGTGTGTGGTGAAACTTGAGGCTCACAGCGGTTTGGGAGACCTTGTGTAGATTTTGCCTGCTGTCCATGTTGTTTAAAGGGATGTCGGTATTTTTGCGTTCGATGGTTGTCCTGATCAATGATAGTATTCCGTGAGACCAAGGACCAAGAGAACTAGAGAATGCGGAAGCTGGCCGAACCTACCTGCAACAGGTATGATGCCCCTGGTTAGGTAAGCAAAGGTAAGAAGGCAACCGGTGATGTGGTGGATTGGAGTTTAGGGGCGCGTCGACAACCAGGGTCATTTTGCGCCCATAACAATTATAATCAATTTATGGTGCTACTATAGTAGCTTGTTATTAATATTCACGGTTGGCGGTATATCACCTCAAGGCCAGCTTGTCCAAGGAAGGTAAGAATATTTCCAGACGCAACGACATCAGAGTCGTGTCCTATTAGCACATGCAAAGAAGCGTCAGGACGTCGTAGAGATTCTAACAGTACACAGCCTACCAAAACATGGTACATGGTAAGTGGGTTAGAGCAGCGTGGACATAAAGGTCGATCATCACCGGTCAGCATGTAACTGTGTGTTGCGAAGGTATGGCCGATTCTCAATCGGCAGAGTATCACTTCTTCCCGTCGTTTGGTTCGTTGCGAGGATCGCCACTTTCCTAATATCGGTTTTACAATCCTGAGATTACTACACTTTTAGTTCCAGTTTCTTTGCCATTCTGACTGTATATTTGACAATATAGTAGGGTAAAGGTACCTTGGAGGGAGCCGTAGATGGACCACACGTCGTTGTGAGCAACTGGATGAATTTCTAGCCGGTATTCTTACGAAGCTGCACCGTCCGTAAATTGTAACGTGATTTTATCCTTTATCTTTTACACTTTTATCTAACGTGATGGCAGGAATGTGATCAATTGACTAGGTATTTCGTAGGTTCCACAATGTGGCAGTGCCTTAATAAATGACTGACTTTGACTTTGACGCGCCCATGGCTGATGGCGTGTTTCGCGGTTATGTCAGCAGCTTCATTTCCCGCGAGTCCGACAGGGCTGTGAATCCAGCAGAACACGATATTTCTGTCGATGTCATGTAGTGATTTAACGATTTTGAGAATCCTCCGAACAATTTGGTTATCCTGGTTAAAGGTTTTCAATGCCAGGAGACTGTTCAAAGAGTCTGTGAAAACCATGTGCTTTGTGGACCGCTCTTCCTGTATAAACTTGAGCGTTTGCAGAATGGCATACAATTCAGCAGTAAAAATCGATGCTTGTGTCGGTAAACAAAAAGATCGAACACTGTGTCGACTGACGTAAGCACATCCAACACCAGAGACTGACTTTGAGCCGTTTGTGTAAATCCGCGAAAAGTCGTGATATTCATGTATTTTTTCCAATGCCAATATGCGGAGTTCCACCGGGTTTGCATTTCCTTTCTTTAAGCAAGACAAAGTCACGTCAGTTTGTACTGGGACAACGTGCCAAGGGGGAGTACTCGGCGTAATAACACGTGCTACACAACGTGGCCTGATATTACAGTCACGAAGGATCGAAGCCATACGAGTGGAAAGCGGTAATCCACGCTGATGCGCCCTGTGACGTGCTCTTGATGTCCCTGAGAATATCCACTGATAGAATATGCCGGGCCAGTTGCCGAGATACAAGGAGAAGTAGTGGAACTACTTGGTCGGGTCATAGGCATCAGAAAGGATGGCACATACGACGTCAACCTCCAGGAATCAGACCTTGCATCGAATGAGGACCTCACCTACCTTCAGGCGCTACCCACAGTCTTCAAAGAACTGCGTGGTCAAATGATGCTGGTATACCAAAATTACCAGAGTACCACTGTAAGATCGGCGATTCACGTCACCGAACCAGTGGTTGCAACCGGGATGCAAAGACATGCGGCCCTCCAGCTGGAGATCAGCCACCTCAACACCATCAAGGAAGCCGTGCTAGGCCGTCCGTATATAGGAATGGTCGCAAAAATTCCTGAGGGAAGGCAACAGGCTAGATTTCCCCTCATGGCCCTCATGGGTGCACGGTACCATGGTCTGCAATTAACATCAGAAGAGCAAAAGAAGGCGTTTGTCGGGTTCAACATGGAGGGAGTGTCGAGGCGGGTCACAGATGCCACCGATCAGGCTCCGGTGAAGAAGGTGGTAGACTTCCTCCTGGGTCCTAGTGTGGAGATCACCTGCCAAATCATGGCAGAGATGAGCGCCACAGAGGTTGATGACATGCTGGTGTCTATGGGGGAAAGCACTCGAGGATCCATAACGCACCATCTTCGCAAAGTGTACTGCACTTGCTCCTGGAGCATGGCTGAAGCAGCTAGGGAGCGGGCCAATAAGAGGGACAAGTTCCTTCAGCTTGTATCTCAAGCTCTCCGTGATAAGTGGATGGCAGCATGGGAGGAAGCTTCCGAGGGTGTGGCAGACATCGGAGATGCAGCAGAGAGGGCAGCTAGGAAGGCGGACCTGCAGTTGGTGAAGAAGGCCTTCAACACCCCCTGCTAGAATCCCAAGGAATGACCGCCGAGGCTCTGTTCACACAAGTGGGAATGGAGAGCGAGGATGATCTTCAGAGCTTCTGGGATACGGGAATGGAAAGAATCAGGCAGCTCAGGGAGGAGTGATTGCTCCTTTGAACCAGTGCGAACTGTTGGTAGCTCACTAATCCAGACACGGCGTTTTTTCTTGTTTCTTGCCACGCATTTGGAAATCCGCCTTCTTCCCATAGATTGTTGAAGGTTGCTAGCAGTACTTTTAGTGCTGGTGAAGGAAGATGCTTTAACATTTCGTTGTGAATGAGGTCGGCTCCTTCCGCAACATTTTTAAGGTTCTTTATTGCTGAGCGTAGTTCCCCTGTGGTGAATTGTTCGTTGTATGAGAAATGTTCAGAAGTGGAAAAGTCAGCTACTTGGCTCTCTAAGTTTGCTTTCTGACGGAGAAACTCTGGCCGGAAGCTACCTGCTTCCCCTCGGGCCACTATCGCTTGGCCTACTGCATTTGCGACGTCAAATGGGTTATTCACGTCTGCACCAGCTACTCGCAGCACTGGAAGAGGCATCGAATTAAATTTCCCAGCTATTCACTTTACCCGGGACCACACTTGTGTCATTGGGGTGGTTCGGTTTAGGGTGGACAGATATATTCGCCAGGACGTGCGCTTGGCTTCTCTTATCGTTCGTCGTGCTGACGCTCTCGCACTTTGGAAGGCTATTAAGTTCACGGAGGTGCTATTTTTGTTAAATTTTGTAAAAGCCCGTTTACGTTCGCGTATGGCGTCTCGACAAGCCACGGACCACCACGGAACTGGGGCGCGGCGAGGGGCTCCAGAAGTCTGCGGTATACTTGTTTCGGCCGACTGCAGAATCAAGGAGAACTGCTCCACTGATGGTGTGGTACTGTCCCCGATCTCTCCAATGGAGGCTTCTACCTTTGTCTGAAACTTATCCCAGTCAGCCCTTTTAAAATTCCATCTCCGAGGTCTCAAGCCAAGTATAACCCGGTCCTCATAGTTAATAAGTATGGGGAAATGGTCACTGCCAAGGGGGTCTTCATATACTGACCAGGTAAAACATTGTGTCAAATGCGAGCTTGTAAGACTAAGATCAATTGCTGGTGTAGACCCAGAAGGGAGTGCAAAGTGGGTGGCAGCACCAGTGTTTAAAAGACAAAGGGATTCGTCATGAATGAGCAACCGGTGAGCTCAACCGGCAACCGGTGAGCTCAATCGTCATAATAGTATGAATATTGGCATCCGTGCATGCAATTTATTACCATTTGACTCTCTGAAAATTGGCACAATGCCTATGGTTCGAAAAGTGGACCATTCCCGGCTTTCTGTTGAGCCATACTATTCTTCCAAAGAAATCAACGGTATGTACTTTCACGAGAAGTGTCGCATTTCATATATGCACAGGACGTCACCAAACTGGACAATTTGTATTTCACATATATGTCCTATTAAGTAGCCATGTGCTCAACAAAACTAGACAAAGCTGATCCTAAACCTAAATTTGTCTGGAATTCCACCTCACCCTCTTAAGATATGTGCATTTAGTGGGCCGACTTTAACTGGAAGTTCAAACGAATTCTGCTGGTCCAATATAAGTCTTCAGACTGCAAAATGTAAAAACTTTCCCAAGGGCTAAGTTATGAGGCAAAGCAAATGTGGGGATATTGGGAGTATGTCGGTCTGTTTGTATTTTACATCGGTAAGTTGTGCATGACTGGGTGTAAGTCATCCCTAATGGTCTAAAACACCACTTGATGCCCATAAATGCACATATAAAACAGCCAATCGTGTTTTATATCCAGAAGATGGTCCTTATTACCGCTCATATGTCCTACTGACACTCGTTAGAATATGGTCATTATTGTGTGCTCCGGTGTGGCCTCCGGAAGATTGTGGCCAAGTGAGAATAGATTGTGGCTAAGTGAGAATTGCGTGAATTTCGTGCGAACAAATTTACCAAGACTTCCATAAGGCAAGCGAACAAAGTGTACGGATGCTTCCCCGAGATCAGCTAACCATGAAGAAATATTTTAAGTAGTCACATTCTCAACCCGAATTAAACAACACAACCAAACAGCATAGCAACGCAAACAGGGACACCTCAGGAAACGTCTCGAGGCGCAAAACCATAGTTATATCCACACTGTCCAGGGAGGTAGAGTGAGCGCCCGTGTTCGCGACCTGAGGTCTCCGCTCCGAGGGTCTCCATAGCGACCCTCGGAGCAACTGCCTACGCCTCCATCTCGGCGACAGGGGCGTTACGGATCTACCCAGACTTGCAACTTGAGGCAATGGACGAACGCCCCCTGAACCCGGCAAACTCCGGCCTGGTGCTCAAGAACGAGTTTATCTCAACAGTTCTGCAAATGGGGTTCGCAGCCATGTGTGACGCAGCCAAACCAGTCACATCCGCATCGAAGCAGTACCTCGGGACCAGGTGGCAGGCAGCTGCTGGCTCTGCGGCCACATCAGGGGCCGTCCTCACACACTGGGGGGGCACAGACCAGGTGTTCCGGATGACTGAATAGTTGTACCAGGTGCGGCCGCATATAACTCCCCAGGCCGTGGTAGAGCAGATCCGTACCACCCGGACATCGGGAGGACCCGAGCACGCTGCCATCCGAGAGCAGATCCAACTGGTCTACACCCGCAGCCAGATGGTGGCAGTCGACAAGATGTACGGCTACGCAGAGCCCCAGCAGCGAAGCGATCACGATCCCTGCTATGGCCGAGCAAGCACTACGCTTCGAGAAGGAGTACCAAAGCGCAAAGCGGTGGGTTCAGGCTACCCACGGAGCCTGAACCCTCCGTGGGCTCCGTGGCTACCCACGGAGCCCATCATGATAGGCTATCTAAGCTTAACTTCATTTACTACCCCGACCTCTACAGGGCAGCGATCTCGACGGCGAAGTCCACGGGGTCGTTGAACGAGGCGTTCCAACGCTCGAACCGCTCAACCACAGCGCTCTCGAGCACCATCGACAGGAGGACAAAGAGGCCGCTCGACGCTGCGTCATCGACCTCTGAGGAGACCAAGGACAACCCTTACCCTTTTGGATATGAAAAAAGACATTTCATAATTTTGGTCTCATTTTGTTGGCTTCATTGGGTCAGTGCGTTGGGCGGAAGGCAAAAGCTGTGATTATTTTCTATTGATAGCCACATGTCTTCCTCCAGCTGCAACGCCATAGAGCCGCAGCTGCACCCGATCTGCACGTGTGCGGAGGATCTCTTGGCAGCAGCACAATTCGAGCGAATAATGCTCGCCCACGAAATGGAGGAGCCATGCCAGCAGATGGAACAGTCCATCAGAAACCTGCTAAAGGCGAAGGACATACGTGCAATTTTTGAAAAATTAGGACACGAAGAATAAAGCGGGACTCATGACAATAACCTTAGCAATGTAATTACTTTCTTTTCAGTGAAATAATGAATGTTTTACATTCTAATTATCCTTATTAGTAATGGGAATAACAGTATTGATCTTAACCATAATCATAATGTTAGGGTATATTTTTTCCCAAAACCGACTCATAAACTCTTCCGCGGAAACGCACGCGGCCCGGATGTGCCTTGACTTAGCGACCCCCAAATTGTTTTATTTTGTGTGTGGGGGGGGGGGCTTAAGCACCCAAAAGGGTACCCAAAAAAACCAAAATTTTACGACCCCGAATTTTTTTTCCAATCTTAGGGAGGACCCTATATATGGCCATTTTAACGTTTTTTAGTGCAGTCTCGCATACATAAAAACATATCACCAACTGAAAAGTACCAAGAGTGAAAAGGACCAAAACCGACTCATGTTTTAAGTTAGCGAATAACTAAAAACATCCCGGCCGATTTCTTTTCTGAGGCCTCTCCCGGCTAGCCTGGGCATTTCTACATCCGTTTTTGTGTACCCCATATTCGTAAGTGCCATATTTTGGACGTGGGGAACATTGCCGTAAAAATATTTTAATTGCCGAAAATCACTTCACTCCTGGTGGTGCCCTTCCGTCTAATCCCATTTAGCTAGAATCGCAGGGGTGCATAATTTCGAGATTCGACGACCTTTCTGCTCAAGATCGGCAAAATCCACATGAAAAAAGCTTATAATCTTGAAATTTTGAGAGAAAAAAATACTTTGTACGAATTTTCTCGATATTTTTTTTTCTCAATTTTTTTAATTTTATCATACCATTTGGTTCACTTTTCCACACTTCTTGGACCGATTTTTAGATTTTTAGATTTCGATTCCAAACCCCCCAAAATGGTGAAAATTACAGAGTTTTTGGCAGAAAAGTTACCGGAGCCAAGTTTTGAGAAAAACTTTCCTAGATGCAACTTAGCATGCCCGATATTTTTTGTGATATATCTTTAGTTCGAAAAATGTTTTTTTGGGGGAAAAATGTTGACTTTAATTTTTTGGGGAATGTTTAACTTTTTTGGATTTTTTTTTATACTTGATAATTGCAAAAAGTACCGCACACCAATCCTACATCTTTCTGCTATCTCGGTTTTTCGCTAGACTTTATAGTTTTTGGTCCAGGCGGGGATAATATGTTGCCATGTTTGCACCAATCTTGGGTCGGAAATTATTAAGAACATTCGTCCCTTCCGACCCATCTGGACATTAATGTATACATCTCAGGTCAAAGTGTTTTATATGAGTGGATGCACAATTGATGGGCGCATCTTCGGGCCTGGTACCGGGATTTTCAAAAATAATAATTTCCAAAAACAAAATTCCAAATTACATTTTGAATGATGAATACTCCAAAAAATATTTATGTTTGACACATGATACATGTGAAATGTGCTCAGAATGGGACTAGGTATATCGTATTAGCATTTCAGAAACATTTTTAGGACATTTTTTCGTGGGTAATAAAACTGTACCCCCCCCCTTTTTAAGTTAAAAAATATTTTGAATATTTTTTTACCTAATTTATCTACCTACCTTTGGTACGTGCGTTGGACAGAAAAGAAAATTTCGCCAGGTGGAAGTGAAATCCATAAATCCAGAGCATTTCCCCCAAAGCAGTTTTTTAAGCAAACCTTAACCCGCGCACGTCCGGGGGGGCAGATATCTGCCCCCCCTGCGGTTTTTCCTACTTTGCCGCCATACTAATCGGGTTAGCAAGGCCAAACCTCGCATGGCTGCTCATTGGTCTTTTCCGCATATCCTCAGAAATGTTTGACCCTGGGTCATCTGAAGTCAGGTCACCAGGTCAGGCGAAGTGACCTAACGTCCCTCCGAGTTCTAGGTGGTATCACTCCCAAAATAATTGGGCGATTGATTTCTAACTTATATCACGTCATGTTCCTATCAGGGTCTATAATATGTACATCACGTTTTATTTCGTAGCGTTGACCTGAGGTCAGGTCGTGGCCATGGCTTACCCATTATAGGCCAATGGAAAAATATACAAATGTTTCCTGGTTATATATTTGCTCTCGGAATGACCTCCAACCGTTATGGCGTGTAGTTGGAAGCTATTTGTAATGCTACCGCTGACATTTTTGCTCAGTGGCCCCACCAAGGTCAGCTGATGTCACCTGAAATCACTAGCACATTTCTGCGCATTATATCGCAATGCATTGAGCTAGAAGGCTGAAATTGCCGTCATTGTGCTTGTATCGCCAAGACGTGTCGATTGATATATTACATGACCTCCCTACTCTACCCCATGACCTTGACCTGAGGTCATTGTTTCGGTGACCCATCTGTTGACCTGACCTTAAATTACACAGCGTATGTCGATAGCACATTTCAAGGGCTGTCGAATAGCATTTGCAGTTTGTTTCTATCTGTTACAGGTCCTGAGATATGTGCCAATATCTGAGGGTCCCACCCGATCTGGTCGAATTTGACATATGATGACCCAGTGACCTAAATATTGACCTGAGCGAGAAAATGACCGAAATACTTTCGATAGAGCTTGTCACCAGCTATCCAAAGCCGTTTTCCGTTTGTCGCTACCTAGCATAGTTCTCGAGATCTTATGGGGGGCAGACATCTGACCCCCCGCGGACATGCGAAGTTGGCGCGGAGCGCCGGACGTGCGAGTATTAAGGCACTTTCATATCATAATCGTACAAAGTAATTGTTCTACGCAAACTTGTTAGACGTAGAATGACGCGCTGATCACGAATATGTCATTAACTAAGGAATCGGACGGTAACTTTTTGAAATATGAGCATATGTACACTCGGATTTGGTCTCAAAATGTCCCGTACCTCCGAGGCCCCGTAAATCCAGTAATACTTACGGGACGATGGTAAATTATACATCATTAGATAGATCCCGCCTAGTGCTAACTGGTGTATACGCGAAATATTCATTTACTCTTCTAGAAATTATATAAAAAGTATATAGACCAAAATCCATTTTGAGAAAAAATTTGAAAATTTGGGAAATGTTCAAAGACATTTTTGTAAGGTGAACTCATCCGGTAATTAGAAAACACCAAAAAAATGTTTCGAAAAACTTTTCTTAATGGTCGAAAATTAGTTAGTCGAATTAGTCGAATTAGTCGAATTAGTCGAATTAGGCGAATTAGTCGATTATTATATTTTTTATTATATTTATTTATTTATTATTATTATTATTATTATTTTCTTATTATATTTTTTTTTATTATATTTATTATATTATATTATCGAATTAGTCGATTATATAATTAGTCGAAAATTACTGAGCTACTAAGAGAAGTGTTAGTTCATACTAATTGTTATAGATAACCATATAAAACCATAAAACCAAGAAAAACACGCGAAGAAGAGTTAACGTTGCGAATCAGAGATGTATTAGATGCAAATAGGTAGGACCTCCTCGAAATGGCAGTACCTTGACGTGGTGAGGAGGCTTGGTGCTCTTGAAAAATAGAGCCGACCAACACTGCCAAAAAAATTACAGTGCCGCGCCATTGCGAAGAGGTGTGCCGCGCATCGCAATGTCCGTTAACGAACATCAAGGATATAATAACATATGCTAGAGATGACGTGGAAACCAGTTGCTTTTGCAAGTGCGGCAAAGAAGTGGTTGGGGCCGACTCAGGAAAACTCAAGCTTGCCGTGCGGCAGCATGTTGCCCATGCGAAAACTCATGCAAGCCTCGACCCAGACGGCCGGCGTCGGCTTCAAGTCGAGATCTTGGGGTCAGGCTATAAAAACGTCGCGACGTCACCTGACGCCGCGTCCAAGATGGCACTTCCCCTCCTCGGGCACCGGCCAGATGTCATGGTGAGTAACTTTACCTTTTGTTGTGCTGCTTTGCGAAACACTACTAATGAATTAAACGTGTGTATGCTTATGTCTATGGATATATATATATATATATATATATATATATATATATATATATATATATATATATATATATATATATATGAGTCTATGTATGTATGTATATGTATGCATCGTGCATATTTCGCGTTCAAGGTTTGTTCAGTAATATTTCATTCTATGTCCGCAGACTTCTGGGTTGCCTGGCAGCAGCAACGAGGCTGCGGTGCTACATACTTCCATCAAACATCTTGGCGCGTATTGCCGAGACTGGACATCAGCAGTACTGCTGGATACGGGCACGAAGAGCCGATCCAGCTACCGAAATGCCATCGCTGGCATATTGCGCAAAGCTGAAATTGAAGTGCCCGATTGGCGCTACGTCCTGTGCAAGTCTGATCTGCTACTGAAAGTCAAACAGGTCATGGAAAAGACTATCAAGGAGCATCCGCCAAATGGGCAAATGATGGTGTGGGCCGTACGTTGCCTGACGAGCAACATCAGGGGCACGCTATTCTTCCACCACGACGGCCTTGCCACCACATGGGCAACCCTGTTGACATGCCTTGGTGACATGGCCAAAAAAGTGTTGCAGGATGGGCGGCATCATATTGCCGTACACCAGGCAACGAAAGTTGACGAACACAACAAGGACAACATGCTAACGACCGAAGAAAGAACAAACATCCACGCAGCTGGATTAACATGGATGAAGACAGTTTCGATGGAACCCCTTCCAAATTCCATCGAAGAAATGAAAATTATGGGGGCCATATACCGCCAAGTCCTGTATGTGACCCTGGCAGTGCTCGCTGGGCACAGAACCGGTATTTGGCCGGCCTTGACGGTTCGTGAGTTTGATGGCCGCCGACATCACGAGAAGGAACAAGTGTTCACGCTAAAGCACGTGGGAGGGAAAAACTTGAAATGGGCAGGAAGTACCACGGTGGTAATGAGCAATTCAGATGAAAGGGCCACGATGTACTTCGTGCGAAAATTGCTGCCCATCCTGACCAAGGAGAAGTATGCCGGCCTGTTCATGCCAGACCTTCAGAAGTACAAGTGCGAAGTGGAAGACGTGTTCCCGACGAACATAAATTATGCTAAAAGCATAAGGGGGAATGTTTCCCGAAGGTTCCACGCAGTGAAAACGGCCGAATTGGCTGAAGCACACACAATTGATGCCCAGGAGGCGGCGGCCATCACCTTCTATAGACGACATAGTGCCGCCATAGCTCAGAAGGTATATGACACGCGGCGTCGCGACGACTGCGACACCAAGGCGCAGTCGACATTCTTGAGAAACTGTGGCATTGAATTAACAGAATCGTCGCGCTCGGCGTCACCGCAGACAGGATGCTCTTCGTGGATGCAAGCACCGACGCCGGCACCGACGCCGGCACCAAAGCCGGCACCGACGCCGGCACAAAGGCCGGCACCGACGCCGGCACCGACGCCGCCACCAACGCCGGCACCGACGCCGAGCACAGATACCGCCGATACGATGACATCACAGGAGTCGTCGGTCGACGAAGCCGCCGCCGGTCCTAGCAAAAGGAAACTGGAAGAAGCAGAATATGTGGATGAGATAACTGGAATGCGTGTGGCATTTCCACTGCTTAAATTCGTAAAGAGACGTAAGGAAGAAACACGAGCACATGTGCGAAGTGGCACTGCCTGGACGCCGGTCGAGCTGGCCGTCATGGATTTCATGATGGCGTGTGGTGTTGGCAATACCATGAAAGCCATGGAACAGTTCTTTCAAGCCCACGACATCGAATGGAACACCAGTCGCCATAGCATCGCCGCAGTGCGGATGAAGCTTATAGATCTGACCAAGATGTGACCATGAGAGCTACTGAGAGAAGTGTTCGTTTCTACTAAGTGTTAAAGAAAACCATATAAAACCATAAAACCACAAAACCAAGACAAACAAGCGAATAAGAGTTAACGTTCCGAATGAGAGCTACTGAGCTACTGCAAGAAGTGTTAGTCAGTGTTGGATTTTCACTTCTCAGTCTTGGACTCAGAGTGTATAATTTTTGGGCCAGCCAAAATATGGAATGATCACCACACAACACAACACTAATGCAGACACGCACCACTTAATTCTTGCTACAATGGAATACGAGGTCCCTCATATACCATTGGGCAGAACTCAAGGAATATATCATCAGAAATAAACCATTGATTGCCGCCGTTCAGGAGACCAGATGGCGCGACAATGATCCGTATAATTTTAACATCTTCAGTTATACCCTTTATTCCCAAAACAGAAACAGTACATCCCGCGGCGGCGGGGTAGCCTTATTCGTCTCGAACATCCTTCTCCATCGCCCTATCTCCATTCCCAATGACTTAAATTTTATTGCAGTATCCATTTAAATTGCACAACTAGAACTTACTGTACTTTCCCTCTATCTTCCTCCTACGCATACTCTATCTCTATCCTCTGTAGCCACTCTCTTTGGCCTTCTCCCACACCCCTGTCTGGTGCTGGGTGATCTCAACGCCCACCACCAGGCATGGGGTTGTCACACCACATCCCAGCGCGGCCACCATATTGAAACACTCCTCAACACCCACAACATGGTCTTTTTAAACGACCAAACACGCACACCCAACACAGACATCGCCCCGTACCGCCCGTCTGCCATTGACCTCTCCCTAGCCTAGGCTTCTATCTCTCCCATTTTCTCCTGGTACGTTCAACCCGACCCCCTGTTTAGTGATCATTTCCCAATCCACATCACTATCGAACGCTCAGCCCAGTCTAGAGACCGTTTATTTATGCCCAACTGGAATGTTCGCAAAGCGAAATGGCCATCTTTCTCCCAGGAAATTGATAATCTCATCCCACCTCAGTCTCACCCCCAATTTCGGCACTACTCAATACCATACTACTCGCGGCAGAAAAGCACGTACCCAAAACTCGTCGCCCACCCGAACGTAAATCCGTGCCGTGGTGGAACGACGAGTGCAAACGAGCCGTCGCCTCACGGCGGCGGGCTGAGCGCAAATTTCGGAAAAACCTCACCTTCCAAAACATGGTAGAAGCCCGCGAGGAAAAACTACGTTGTCAGCAAACTATCCTTTCGGCCAAGAGACACAGCTGGCAACTCTACTCGAACACCTTCAACCGTTACACCCCCATCTCCCAAATCTGGACCCAACTTCGCTACTTTTCGAATGGCAGAGCCCCACACCGCGCATTCCCACAACTGACGATTAACCAGCAGCACATAACTGAGCCCCCAGCCGTCGCGGAACACTTCGCCACTTATTATTCTGACATATCTTCCAACACTCAATACTCAGAGCACACCACCACCTTCCTTCGCGACACTCTGGCCACTTGCCACTTCGACTCAGACAACACCGAACCCAACAACGCACACTTTACCCCCTACGAAGTAAATTTATCCCTCTCCAAGGTATCCAGCAGAGCTGCTGGACCTGATCACTTGACATATCTTTTCTTTCAAAATCTCTCTGACTCAGGTAAAGATAACCTCCTCTCGGCGCTAAATCAACTATGGACTGACGGCACCTTTCCACCCTCTTGGTCTACTAGTATCATTATTCCTATACCTAAGCCTTCCAAACCTCGACATCTCCCCTCTAACTATCGCCCTATCTCTCTCACTAGTTGTGCTTGCAAAATTTTTGAGCACATGGTCAATGGACGAATCAGAGTCTATCTCGAAAACAACAAAATTATATCCCCCTTTCAGAGCGGCTTCCGACCAAACAGAAGCACCACTGATAACCTGATCGAAATTGTGGACCCAATCCAGCGTGTTTTCGCGAAAAAATCCGAAACCATCGCCCTTTTTTAGACATAAAATCCGCGTTTAATAAAGTACATAGTACTGCGCTTCGAATCAAATTACACCGAATTGGCATAAGGTGCAGAATGGCCACATTTATCACCAACTTTCTAGAAAACCGTTCCTTTGTCGTCCGCTGCGGAAACATATATTCCCATCCACACACCCTTGAGCAAGGCGTGCTCCAAGGCAGCGTCCTGTCACCAACCTTATTTCTGATTATGATTAACGATGCATTAGACCAACTTCCCCTGATTTCCCCCTTCTAAAATATTATATATATGCGGATGATTTAGCCATCTGGTGTACCCATCCATTAGCAGACACGGCTAATCATTATATACAACTCGCCATGAATCACATTGATTCATGGTGCTCCCTCTGGGGGTTACAGATCTCCCCCACTAAATCTGTCACAATGCTCTTTCCCAGGCTTCCCAGATACATCCCCCTACTAAACCGCTCCGCTATCGCGACGAAATTATCCCCTCCAAACCTCCTTCAAATATCTCGGAGTTATCCTAGACAAAGGACTATATTTTGGCCCCCATATTACCTATATTAAACAGCGCTGCGCTGTCCGTCTTAATATCCTGCGCTGCATCTCCGGGCTTGACTGGGGTGCAGACAGAACTACCCTTAGTAAAACTTACATTGCACTGATTCGTTCAATCCTGGAATACAATGCGCTTATCTTCGATAGATATCTCTCTCACTCACCAAATCACTAGAATGCACACAAAATTACGCACTCCGCCTCATCACCGGAGCACACCTCACCACACCTATCACCAGTTTCCGGGGTGAGGTCAATCTCCCTAGCCTACAACACCGCAGAACCCTACATCTCGTCAGATACCACTTCCGAACAACAACACAACCAAATCACCCCTCCAATGTCGCATGGAAAAAAAACCCGGTCGGCCCTCCAAAGACAGGAATAAATACAGCATTGCTCATCATTTGCAGCAAGTTCTCAAATCCACCCTAAAATGTCCTGATGTAACCCCTGACCGCACTCCCCCCCCTGCTCCCATTCTGGCACATGAAACATCCCAATCTCGAGTATCTCTTTCGGCAGAACAAAACTCTACTTACCCCCATTGACGTTCAAGTTAAATTCTTTGAATATCAAGAGGCCACCCACAACACGCATTCTTTTACACTGACGGCTCCCGTACCAGCAATGGTACGGGCGCCGCCTGGTGCGGTGGGCCGGACACCGTCCAAATCAAATTAACAGTACATCATTCGGTATACACAGCAGAATTAGTCGCCATACTCACTTGCCAACAACACATCATAGCACGTCACATCACCACCTCTACCACAATCTGCACTGACTCACGATCCTCTGTTGACGCCCTCGCGGCCATCCACAACACCACACACCCCACACTCCACGCCATCAGACACCTCTATCATGATAACCACGCACACCTACAGCTCACTCTTCTCTGGATCCCTGGACATAGGGGTATCCCGGGTAACGAACGCGCGGACGGCCTTGCAAGGGC
This sequence comes from Ashinkailepas kermadecensis, assembly GCA_034440615.1. Taxonomy (NCBI): domain Eukaryota; kingdom Metazoa; phylum Arthropoda; class Thecostraca; family Neolepadidae; genus Ashinkailepas; species Ashinkailepas kermadecensis. The sequence goes on along the minus strand of JAOTOM010004101.1, from coordinate 114,810 downwards.
GGCAATAGACCTCCCCAGGATAATCATGCCCCAGTTCCACCCGGTGATCTCCTTACTGTAACCAATATGTTATTCCACAAATATATCCAGGCCTGCTGGTGACACGACACTACACATCTATACTCTATCAAACCCACACTCCCGTTTGGGTGAGGTGGTACTCGCCAGACTCCGCCTCGGACACACCAACCTAACACACCATTATCTTTTTGATCGAACAAATCGGCCCCCGATCTGCACCACATGCAGAGTCCGCATCACTGTCGCCCACGTTCTACTCACATGTCCATCATATACTCCTCACCGTCGCTATATCACCCAATATTTCGCCAAGATCCATCCATTCACAACTTTCGCTCCGGGCTCTCCTCGGGAATGACCTTCCCGAGGCACTCCTCGAGTTACTTTTCCGTTTCCTACAAGACACACTAAACTCTTCGAACAGATATATAGCCTCAGTTACATTTCCTGATACAAGCTAACCTGATGAAAGTTATATGACACGTGCCACACTCCGTACTGGCTGTATGACTCCGCTCCACATCTCTTCCTCTCCGTCGTCGCTAACACATACATATAGGTTATTATACACTAGGTAGACAGGATCCGATCCAAATTGGCTAATACGGACGGATTTCCTCTTAAATTGCGCTTGGTTTTTACCTTCGGGTTTTCCAAGCAGCCTGGTTTTCCCTTTTTTAGGGGTTTTCAGGCTCTAACTTAAAACATACACTTACACACACAAGGTCGGGCCCGACGTCCACGACTCGCCCTGGGCGTCGGGCCTCCGCTTCGCTTTTCAGGTCGCAGGTGGGCAGTGGAGCCTCTCCGGAGGTTACGATGCTGCCTACCCTCCAAATGTCCTTCCATTGTCATGAGTGTCTGTATGTATGTATATGTCCCTGTATGCCATGTGTGTTCTACGCCATGTTTCTTGTTTGACGGCGTCTCTCCTTTCTTGACTAATCCGGATGTCACATAAGCCGGAATAACGTAATTACTTCTTTAACGTAGCAATCTCTAGCAGATGGCACTTTGCCTCCGCTAAAGATTTAGGGAAAAAATGCAAGATTACAATGCACAAATCCAGCCTTGCCTATGCATGATAAAAATATGTGTCGGAACAAATGTTCACTGGAACGAACAGGACACCATTAATAACTCAGTCAGCGGAAGATAAATATATTTGCTTGTAGAGGAGGAAAAATAAAAGTAACCATTGCGTATGATTTGAGAAAAGTTGTCTGCAACCATATTGATACCATACTAAAAATCTTCGGATGACGTCATGCGAGCTTGAAGGAAAACTTTGATCTACCTTCTAGTAAAGGTACCTTGCGTTTTTTCAGCCGCCTGCCCACAGTCATCGGTGTCCGCCCGGGCTTCCCGAGCTTCATTCAGAAACTGGGATCGGTAAGATACTCGGGTTCCTAGTGGTGATGATTGCCGCTCGAACCGGCAGGTTATTCTCATGAGGACATAAGGAATAAGGATCTTTTCCGAGTAGGCGGGCGGAGGAAGCAGCGTACCAATTTGCAAAAAGGTTAAAAATAATCATGAAATTACCGCGCAGCTTCACTAGTCCCGCGCTCCTTGGTAAGGAACACTGGCCAGATATATAGATCAGTCCCTGCTGTCCAATGCGCTACCAGTTCTGATTCACAAACAGCACGCGTTTGTCCCACGCCCCTCATGTGACGCAAATTTGTTCGGTCTTGCAAAAACGACATGGGAGTCCATTTCAGCTGAACTTAAAAGTGATGTCATTTTTCTAGACTACTCGCCTCATGTGCCACTTCACAGTTTAAACCACATTATCTTACTTTACAAGCTGAAGCTTCTATGCAACATTTCTGACAATGGGCAATTTGATCACAGTCTAATGTAATCGAAATCTACGAGACATTTTGAATGGAGAATGTTTCAACTGGACCTAGGTTCAAACGACGGATGGAAGCCTTTTAGTCACTACTGCTCTTCGCCGTGTTGTTAATGACCTGAAAGACAAAATACAACCCAATGGCTCACTTTTTGCTGACGACGGAAAATCTATAACAAAATATCTTCGTCGGAAATTAGAAACTAATTCGGTTGATCGCAAACGGCTGTGTCAATGGTGACAGCTTGTAAACCTCCACCCATTGCGGCTAAATGGAACCAGTTTACCCAAACTGTAAAACACACTGTAAAAAGACTAGTTTACACACACTGTGAAAACATTGGGACATCCTGCAACATACAAAATACAGCGGATAGGAAATGTGTCTTCTGTTCGTAACCTCCGTATTTGCTGGTAACTCAACAAACATTAAGCGAGCACGCAAGTTTTGTTGTGGACAAAGGAGACAGAGCTATGGGCTTGGTGATTCCATCTCTTCAGACAGGCGGAGTGACAAAACAATTGAAATCGGAGCCTATTCGGGCCGCATGTTCTGGAAACATCCCGTCTATTCTGCCCGCATAGTTTGGAAGCATCACTCGTCTATTCTTGGGTACGGTTTCTGAACTTCGGGTGGAACGCCAGAATCACAACTACAACGCTCATCTGCTCGGGAACTTTCCAGTGCACGTACCAGCCATACAAACGAAACTTGTGAACAGCAGCGAGTTACATTTTCCATATGCAGGAGGGCACATGACCAACCAATGCTTGTCCACATGCCCTCTGGTGGTGGTGGATTTGTGCTTTAGGGCGCGTCGACTGCATGCCCTCTGTATAACCACTTCGCTGCACCTACTGTTGAGAAATATGTGCGCGCGGTGCCTGGCCGGCTATCTCCGACCTGCCGGCCGAAACGTGCTGCCATCTAGTGGTGGACTTTGTAACTAGCTGCCTTCTGCTGCGGTCGGTTGTGCGTGCGTGCGTGTGGGGAATTCCTTGTCGTGCGTAAAGGACTACTGGTAAAACGTGAGGAAATCCTTTAGATTTGGCACCCGGAATTACGTGGAATTTTCGTTCGCTCACTGCGCATGCGTGACATGACGGTGTCATTTGCCGGAGGGATTGAGAGAGGAGCTTTGGGTGTGGCACGGGAGAAAGCTGTTGGATCTGGCACCGTGCTGACGTGGTGTCAAGCTGTGGATTTAGACTTTGTACTCCGGTGTGGCCTCCGGTAGATTGTGGCCAAGTGAAACGGCAGTGGCGGACCGATTTTGGTCTTTATTTTGCTGGAGTGAATGCGCTGAAGAGTGAATGGAATAGAATAGTTAATTCCAAACACGACGGCGTTTTCTTTGGATTTATGAACTGAATTTCTTGAATTTTATGCGGACAATTTTCCCCAACACCTACCGTGACTTCAGGTCCGGGAAAAAACGTACGGAAAGCTGATGCTAAACAAGTTTGAGCAAGCCACATGGACGTCATCATTTATTTCCGTCGATCGTAATGAGATGAGCGCCGTGTCTTAGTTATCGGATGTTGCAGGGCGCGCCGCAGTGGTCATGCAGCGCCCATAATATCGCCAGTCATACTTAAGTATACAAGCGGAAGCTAATCGAGACGACGTAGTATGGAACACATCGAATCCAAAGTGGTCATATCGTACAATAAATCCATCCTGATCTGAACATATACTGCATACCCAACATATTAATGATGAGCGGATATCACATAAAACTCGATTCAGCTTGGATGGTGCAGTGCAGTGTCTATCTCCCGGATAGACAATAGCGAACCGTATTTACGCGACAAACTGGAACGAGGGTTTGAAGATTCGAGTATTCGGATTTGCGCGAGGGTTTGAACCATGTGGGATCCATCGTCTAAAAGATCGGCCATCGTGGACGTGGCATGCGTGGACACCTGTCGGCCGTGAGTGAGTGATTTAGGTTTTAGGGCACATCGACCATGGTAGGTCATTTAGCGCCCATAACAGAACAGAGAACTACTTAGTCAGAGCCGTATCTTAGTATTATGGTTGGGTGACTAGTTTTTACTGACCTGAATATATTATCAAAAATCCAATTTTCCTGAAGTATTGACACACCTTTCCCAAGCAGTCCGAGTCGTCTCGAAGGAGACTGGGGAATGTCCTGCTGGTTCCGAGGTACTGGGCTCTCTCCTGTTCCTAGTGCCGACATGTGAGAATGTGACGTACCGTTAGTGGAGAATTGCATCGTGGGCAAACTGGCTTGCTTTCATTTATGAGGAGGTGGCAGTGTGTGGTGTATGTATGTCCGATTCCGAGTCGTGCCAACGCCACCTCCTCCGCTCGTATTTTCCTGGAAGACGAGGGCCAGTATCCTACTCGTGGTTTGATTTCTTGGAGTTTGTTAGTACCTATGGCGTCCCAGCTGCTTTGCCATTTCTCATGCATGTATTCTGAGATCAATGGGTAGAAATCCCGTGCAGGGAGAGGGAGGGTGCGAGTGCATGGTTTCTGTGCCGCTCGTTTTGCTGCTGCGTCGGCGAGTTCATTTCCCCTAATGCCAACGTGGCTTGGGATCCAGCAGAAGGAAACGAATCTCCCTTCTCGTTTCAGTAGGGTGAGCCGATGTAAGATGTCCTGCAAAAGAGCGTCCTGTGGATTGAAACTTTCCAGTGCCGATAGGCTGCTCAAAGAGTCGGAAAGGACAACACATGAGCAGTACTCACTGACTTCAATGAAGCACAGCGCCTTGAGGATCGCAACCAGTTCCGATGTATAAACGGATGCGTTTGACGGAAGCGAGAAGGACCTCGTGACGGATCCGGTGACGAACGCGCATCCGACCCCTTGAGTCGGGCTGCCACAGAAGGCAGTAAATGTGGTCCGCTCACCGTATGATAACTCTACGACTGAACTGAGACGCGACACTGTCATCAATGTCAACCAAGGGGCCAGGCCGGGCGATCCAATGTCCCCATACCTCTTTAACGCGGTATTGGACGAGGCCATCGTTGCCGTGCAGACGGGACCTGAAGACGACATCCCTCCCGTCATGGGATTTGCTGATGACCTGGTCATCTTGGCAATGACACCGAGGATGCTCCAGGTTCGACTGAACGCAATAAATGACCTACTCGAGCCAACTGGACTAAAACCCAACCCCGACAAATGCTCATCATTAACGATCAGAGCAATGGGGAGAGAGAAGCGAACGATTGTTGACAACCAAGCCAAGTACACCATTGGCGGCAAAGGCATAACCACGATGGGACCGACGAACACCATCAAATATCTCGGCGTTCAAATCGGACAAAATGGGGTGACGGAAAATGCGGCCGAGAAGCTGAGTAACGGCATTAACAATGTCACTCACGCGCCCCTCAAGCCGCAGCAACGCATGTACATTCTGAAAACCAACTTGATACCAAGTCTGCACCATACTCTAGTGCTTGGGGATCTAACGGCGAAAGCGCTCAAAGCGCTAGATGTGCAAATCCGCCAAGCAACCCGGTCCTGGCTTCACATGCCGAAAGACGCTCCACTTGAGTACTTTCACGCCCACGTGGCAGACGGAGGACTGGGTATTCCCCAGCTCGCACGGACCATTCCCTCAGCTATCAAGATGCGACGGTCAAAACTGGACTCGTCCTCTCACCCATACGTGAGACGACTCATGACCACCGAGTTCTGGCTCCGGCAACGGAACCGATATCTCAACTGTCCCGACAAACTCCAGATCAGGAGGCAACAGGCCCTGTCCCTGTGCACCAAACTAGACGGACGCGGCTTGCAGAACGCGAACAACGTCCCAAGCACGAACTCATGGGTCGATGCGGGTACGCACCTCCAGAAAGGCTCGAAGTTCATCGGAGCCATTGCCGTCAGAGGAAACTTGCTCCCAACAGCCGCACGGCTCGGGCGAGGCCGAAGCGCTCAACAAGCACGGACCTCACTATGCGATGCAGGGTGCCGACAACCAGAAACATTGGCTCACGTCTCCCAGACGTGCACCAGATCTGCCGCTGGACGAGTGATGCGCCACGACAAGATCTCCCACTACGTCTCGGGAAGACTGAGATGCAAAGGCTTCACAGTCACGGAAGAACCAAGAATCCCGACCACCGCAGGACTCAGGAAACCCGATATAGTCGCCGTTAAAGGCAATCAGATTAACGTACTCGATACCCAGATCCTCGCCGACAACGCGAATTTGGAAGATGCCCACAAACGTAAAAGCAGCTACTACAACACCAAAGAAATTGCCGACTTTCTCATTGCCCGAGCCGGCATTGATCCGGCTAACGCCCTCGTCACTTTCGGCTCTATAACCGTTAACTGGCGGGGAAGATGGTCCCCTACTTCAGCCGCCAACTTGAAGAAAACAGGCTTGTCGAATCAAGACCTCATGCTCATCACCCTCAAAGCGGTCGAATATACATACTGGTTGTGGAAGATGTTAAAAAAAAGTCCACAAAAACTCGGCGTCCTTGGCGGGCACCCGCAATATGACGCCGTAAGGCCGAAGTCCGGGCCGCTAGGGTCGAAGTCCGCGCTAGTCCCCGCGGGATAAAAATAGGGACGAAGTACAGCACCTGCGGAAGTGTTATACATGTTGCTGGCTTGTGTTGTATGTGTAAACCTGTCCATGTGAAAATAAAATCAAAAGAGGCTACGGCCAAAAAGGGGTCACATCTCGCAAGAGATGTGACCACTTTTTTGCACCGTGCACCACGCGTGCATGGTGGTGCAAGGTGCAAAAAGCACCTGCACCACGCGTGCATGGTGGTGCTTCTTCCCAATTGCGGGGGGAAAAGACCTACTTAATGGAATCTAAAGAAACACGAAAATCACACAGAAACACAGGGAACGAAAGTACGATAGCCACGTGGGGTGACGGGTGGCACCCCACTAGAATTGAAATGTGGAAAAGAGCGACGGGTGTCGCCCCACGAAAATGAAAAATAAACAACTGAAACAGCTGTCAACAACTGTCAGTCAAGCCGATAGGGAGGTCGGAGTGTCCGTCGAGCTCGGGCAGACGACATTATATATATATATATATATATATATATATATATATATATACATATATACCTTCATGCACAAAGGGCACAAGGATTTCAAGTACAACACAGCACCAGCCATGTTCGACGAGGCCAATACTTTGACAGTGACAAAGCTGCCTACATCAGCCTTCCGTACATTGATGACGAGCTAGCTGGCACACAGGATACACTCTGCTATCAGATCGTCAAACTCTCCATTAAGATAGCCTGTGAAAGTGGGAACACTATCACAAATGGTGACGCGCTCTGCTCTCCACCCATCACCTTGCCCAGCGGGAAACAGGCAATGTTTCGCGTGCGCTGCCGGTGTGAGGGGTAAATGACACACAAAGCATGTGGTTTATCAAATCACATGTCAAGCCGGCACAGATCCTAAGCCCTTCTACATAGGAGAAACCAAAAGAAGTGTCCGTGGTCGATACAATGAATATCTAAGAGACGCCAAGAATCGAACACCAAATACACCTTTTGGTGAACATATGAAGTAGCACCACACACAAGTCAGTACAACTGTCCGTTCTCCGCACGTGCAAAGACGTGACAGATCTGAAAATAGCCGAAGCTATCGAGATCAGGATTGGTTGGTTATTGGGGTTCAGGGACGCATCGACTGCAGAGGTCATGCAGCGCCCGTAACATCGTCAATCAACAAGTATTTAAAGGCGAAACTGAAAGCTACCAAATGTCACCTTATCAAATCTATTGTCACGACGTACATCCTAACCATCCTGGTCTTACTACATACATGTCATCGTATTAGTCAATCAATATTGCATTGTATTGTCAATATTGTATGCAGTCAATCATGTTATCACTTGTTCTTGATGAGTTAAACTTTTTCTGTTCGTATGCCATGTTTTGCTTTTTGCGCAAAAAACACATGAGCATGGAAGTATAAACAGTGAGCTGGCCAGAGAAGTTTTGGACTGTCCCTCGTGTTATGAATAGATCCAGAGTCAGACAGTTTTGCGTTTGTATTAAACATGCGTTATTGTTGGGGTAACGAAGTCAACAGTCAACACATAAACATAGGTGTCATCACATCACAACACATAGGTGTCATCACATAAAATTGCAAAATTTGAGTACAAACGATGTTCCTATCATGTTCATTATTTTTCGAGGGGAAATTTATATTCATATTTATATGGGCAGTGGCTTAATTGAACTATTTCCATGTATAAAGTGTCTTTTACCATAACACTAATCACTTCCGCCAGATCACCTCCGGGATCCCGGGTTCCCGGGATCCCGGAAAAAAAATCCGGGATCCCGGGATTGGCAAAACGTTCCGGGATTGCAATCCCTAGTCCTGACAGATCAGATGGGCTTGGCTTATGTGCTTCCTTAGGGCCCTTGTGGCTCCTAGTTGCACTAATCTTTTATGTCTTGTCTTAGATAACTCGGACATTTGCACAACCGAGACCAAACTAGATAATCAAGTGAATCAGACACAGACAGGCATGGTGGAGGAGTCGCCATTTATGTTAAGAATTCCACAGCTGCTGCAACGCTAAACACGAGGGAAGAGAGCGAGAGCGAGTTCAATGCATGTATAGTTATTGGAGGGCCCAATGCATGGAAGCAATGGGCAGCTCCGATTTGGAGGGCGAGCTCCACACAAGGTCCCATATTAAATGTTGAAATTATCTGGGGGAGCAGCAAGGTCCCTTCAAATGTAGACAAGTATACAAATCGATACCCATGCAGCTGAGTATGTCAGATTTAAGCAAAACCGTCATTCACCACCTTTTCCTGAGCTGCATATTATGGCAAACCGAATACAAAACTGTACGGCGTCCGTATTTACTAAACTTCAATGGCTTGCATGATGAGTTAAGATTCTTATGCGCGAGAGCCGTGACGGCGTTAGCAGCAACGGGGCAGAGCGGCGGCGGTACAGGCTATAGAGGCAGCAGAGGCACAAGTGACAGCGGGACCTGCAGCGGCGATGGCGGCGGCGGCAGCGGCCGGCTGCAGCGAGCACAGCCGGTGTTTCGCTCCCCGTCATGGATATTATATTCATCGGCAACCAATATTTTGCATTATCATTTGCCAGACCAGATGCACAGCAACCACACTACCATGCTGGTGTGTTCAAAATGGATCCAGGCGATAATACTCCCAATCGGATTTGAAATGATTTTGCCAAAATTTGGCAAATCTACACTAACCTAACAAACATAACATAACATAACATAACATAACATAACATAACATAACATAACATAACCTAACCTAACCTAGCCAGACCGAACCAAACCTAGCCAGACGTAACCAAACCTAGCCAGACCTAACCAAACCTAGCCGGACCTACCCAAACCTAACCAAACCTAGCCAAACCTAACCAAACCTAGCCAGACCTAACCAAATTTAACCAAACCTAGGCAGACCTAACCAAATTTAACCAAACCTAGCCAGACAACAAATTCAACCAAACCAGCAAGCCTAGCCAAATTTAACCAAACCTAGCCAGACATAACCAAATTCAACCAAACCTAGCAAGACCTAGCCAAATTTAACCAAACCTAGCCAGACCTAACCAAATTTAACCAAAACCAAATTTAACCAAACCTAGCCAGACCTAGCCAAATTTAACCAAACCTAGGCAGACCTCACCAAATTTAACCAAACCCGGCCAGACCTAGCCAAATTTAACCAAACCTAGCCAGACCTAACCAAATTTAACCAAACTTAGCTAAACCTAACCAAATCTAGCCAGACCTAACCAAACCTGGACAAAACTAACCAAACCTAGCCTAGCCTAGCCAAACAAAACCAAACCAAACTGAACAAAATTTTACCGAACCAAACTTGTAACCAAATTTCACCAATCCAAACCAAATTTAACCAAAAAAACAAACCAAACCAAGCTTAACCAAACCAAATTTAACCAAATCAAACCAAATGCATGTAATTTGCTCCCAAGCATGTCACCTACTGTTCCAAACAAACTACCAATCACTATTTATCAACCTTGAAACCTCCTGCTTGTCACTATAACTATTTTATGTGCAAATAGGAACGGCCTGTGAATACAGAGATAACGTATTATAGAACAAAGCATAGAATCCATGTTGGCAAGCCTATGCTTTGGTGGATTCCACACTCCACCGGTATTTGATAGCAGGCAGGCAAACTGGCTTTGCTGACTGCAGCACTTCTTGCTAGCGCTAAAATTATTGTCCACAGAAAGCAAGAAAAGGCGCGGAGGGATGTCCATGCCACCAAGTGACTCATCCCAGTAAGTTTCCTTTGGCGACGTCTTTGTTTGTCGATGAGCATATCGATCATTGCCATCTTGTTTGTCAATCAATGTTGTCATATTTAAAGATCTGCGAACAACTTGCCGAAGCCAGGCATAGGACAGCGACATGAATGTCTGTTTAGTAGCTTTCTTCTTTTCAGATGGGAAAGGGAGGGGAAACGTTCCCCAATGCATGTATCGTTCCCATTTTTTTCCACGTGGACCACTGTGGTCGAACCTAATCGATTTCGACTACCCAATGGTATGCGTATATTGAGCCCGTGATGATATTCATAATTTGATGTCCCCAACGAGAGGTTTGTGCGATAATACTTGCTTTGGACTGTTTGTGCGAGAATTAGCGTTCGTTTTACTGCCGTAATCATTCATACTGACTCAGTATGTATACCTGCATGGTTCACCGCAAATGCCGAGACGATTCAACAGTAATTTGCCTGCGGGCTTACCTTTCTTATAGCGTGTCACAATCGGTTTACTGTGTGTTAGTGCCATAGACAGTGTTCTGCGACACGTCGGGTACCGGTGGTGTGTGTGTGTGTGTGTGTGTGTGTGTGTGTGTGTGTGTGTGTGTGTGTGTGTGTGTGTGTGTGTGTGTGTGTGTGTGTGGGAAGAATAGCATGTGTGTGTGTGTGTGTGTGTGGTGGAGTTCTGTGTGGCTTCACTTATTCTGATGCCAGCTGGATGTCCACAGCATGGCTCCTGAGGTCCCCGAGGACGGACCAAACGATTCTGCTACGTTCAGGTTTGTGCAGTAAGTGTTTCTGCGTTTTACTGACCCAATCTAGTATGTATGCCTGCATAGATCACCGCTAACTGCCCAGACGATTCAACAGTAATTTGCCTGCGGGCTTACCTTTCTTATAGCGTGTCACAATCGGTTTACTGTGTGTTCAGCGACACGTCGGGTACCGGTAGTGTGTGTGTGTGTGTGTGTGGGCGAAATAGCATGTATGTGTGTGGTGGAGTTCCGTGTGGCTTCACTTATTCTGATGCCAGCTGGATGTCCACAGCACGGCTCCTGAAGCCTCCGACGCCGAAACAGCAGCGGTGGGGAGCTTGATGGTCCTCAACGTGCCATCTGTGTCGGCTTTAATGCGGGTCGATGTACGTAGCATATCAGACTGTGTATATCCTCTTACACAATATTAAATAATATATTTCCTGGCCTGAATGTAGTGTGTTCAGAACGACAATGAACCTGTTTTTTTTTTTGGGGGGGGTGTCATTCAATTTAAAGCTTTGGTGTTGAATAGGCCAGCCATGCATGGGAAGTTCTTTATAGTTGGTCTCGCGGAGCAATTATATGGCATGGTGAGCAATCAGAGCTGCTGTCTAATCTTTGAATATCATATCATGGAGTGCTACCAGGTACTATACTGAACGTTTCGCTGGGGACTATTTGATTGTGTTAATGCAACTTTTTTGGTATGTGCTTATGTAGCTTTAATCACCTTTGTGTTCGTTTTTCTTTGTTTCTTTTAACATTTGATCATTATGTTCACTTTAATTTTTAATACATGACGTAATGTTTCCACAGGGGGAATGCATGAGTAAGTTTGAGCATCGAAATCACGGTATAAACATGAGAAAGCTGCTTCAATATATAGGCTTTTGCAGCCTGGGGTTTTACCGAGATGCACGGAATTAAATACAGAAGTGCATGTTGTACACGCTGAGAGATTCAATTATCGCCACCGCGGTCCAGTCTCGTCTAAGCGCTTCATGTCAACTCGCCGCCGAGTGATGGGGAGCTCTTCCGAATCCCACTTGTTTGGTTCGCTGGTGGAAAGGCTGTTCCGGTAGCTGGAGTGAGGCCGCACCCTCGGGATGGAGGTCGGATCGAAGGAGCAGATTAAAAGCAGATCAAACCCAACAGTCCAGTATGACGGATGCTGATCGGTCACTGTCTCGCATCATAGACAGCATTGCACAGTGCACTGCCATCTCCTGGTTGGAAGCTTGTCGGATACAATTATGCGAAACGGTAGTCTCGGTTGAACGACTTCATGCGCCAGTAGTTATGATGACCACGTTAACAGTCATGGGAAAGCGACATAAGATTGTAATTAAAGTTGAATAAATGCACTTCAACAATTCACTTCAACTTCATCACTGTAGGCTGAGAAAGAGGTTTCCATTCATGCATTGTGTTTCTCGCTTATGGTAATGTAGTCGTCTTGCTCATCGGTATCCACAGCTGCTCGAACATGTTGCACGCTCGGAAGGCACTGAAGGGCAAATTGATTCGAGTTGTTCCTACGATTTGGTGGATAATTGATATCAGTTAGCACGGTCACGTTGTTGCTTTTCCAGGGAACCGACGTCATGCTTGCGCCTGGTGGTCTTGACGCCGCTACCATCAGCTACATGCGCACCACTGTCACTGCTGCCGACGTCCAGCAGGCACTAGCCCAGGAGGGCAAAGTAGCAGTCGCGCAACAAGCGAGGAAGACGGGGCCGGACTTCGATGCCGAATGGGTTAAGTACATACCTAGCTATACGAATCTTTGAGTAGTATGGAAGTTGACTTCGGTAAAATGCAATTGTTTCTCCACGGATTAATTTATTGAAGCTAGAAACAAAGAAGTCGATGTGTTATATTCTTCACTGTTTTGACAGCGGACACAGCGAGACTCCTGTCGAACGCCGCAGTATACGCTTCGCACGGTTTGGTTCAGATCTTTTGAGGACTAGATCTGAGATGCCCGAGCTAAATGCCATCACAAATTAAACGTTTACTGAAAGCTACGGTGGTCTGGTGGCTCACTTTGACTACGCCTGGAATTCTTACTTCAATGGAACCTAGGCATTAGTCAACCATACCTCACAGTTCATACCAAGGTCTTACATACCAAGGTCTTTATTTAAAATACTATAAAAGTTGTCCTACAAAGGGAAGTTCACTGATGATTTCCCAAAACACAGATGGCCTCACTCACACTGTATCAGCAGCACTGCAAAATTGCGTTGTTCAGTACATCGGCACCGGTAATCTCGACCCAAAACGTGACTAAGTCTCTCAACATTCCGGCATCGGCAGGTTGGAAACAACATTATCAGGCACAGTCCCATGCGAAGAAACCTTGCCATTCAGATCAATTCTGAACCATTCATAATTTCGTTATGCTCCCCTAAAACAAAGAAATGCAAATCATGTAAATAAACAGTCAACTGGCGCGTCGTTCCGAAACCTCATGACATAGTTATCACCCAGAGGGAACGTTGGGAGTATCCAAAAGAGATTGCAGGTAAAACAGTTATGGATGAAACAAGTTCCAGACAAATGGCTTGCATATCCTACCACATATCCAAGTCTTGTTTGTACGTCCGTTTTCCTGATATCTGCAACAATCATAAGCAAACCACAGTAGACACATACCTACTTACACTTTTGACAACATCGCACAAAACACTGATCAAGGAAGTGCTTGGGTCTGCATTTAGGGGTTGCGAATATGTAAGAAATGTAGTTCATTGTTCACACTCAAGCTTAATAGTTTGGTGCAATTGTCGAATTACTCATTTCAGTTATTTCTGGTCATGTGCTCGCCATTTGATTTTTTATATATATATATATATATATATATATATATATATATATATATATATATATATAAATCTGGTCGTGAACGCGTTACTTTCTACATGCTAAGATTTCGTGTGGTGTCTCAAAAGACGACGCCTTCGAACCTTAGTTTGAAGGCCGTCGACATTTGAAGGGTTTTCGTATGATTGAACAGTAATTTGCCTGCGGGCTTACCTTTCGTATAGCGTGTCACAATCGGTTTAGTGTGTGTTAGTGCCATAGACAGTGTTCTGCGACACGTCGGGTACCGGTGGTGTGTGTGGGCAGAATAGCATGTGTGTGTGTTTGTGGTGGAGTTCTGTGTGGCTTCACTTATTCTGATGCCAGCTGGATGTCCACAGCATGGCTCCTGAGGTCCCCGAGGACGAGCCTGACGATTCTACTGTGTTCAGGTTTGTGCAGTAATGTTTCTACGTTTTACTGACTCAATCAAGTATGTATGCCTGCATAGATCACCGCTAGCTGACGAGACGATTCAACAGTAATTTGCCTGCGGGCTTACCTTTCTTATAGCGTGTCACAATCGGTTTATTGTGTGTTCAGCGACACGTCGGGTACCGGTAGTATGTGTGTGTGTGTGTGGGCGAAATAGCATGTATGTGTCTGGTGGAGTTCCGTGTGGCTTCACTTATTCTGATGCCAGCTGGATATCCACAGCACGGCTCCTGAAGCCTCCGACGCCGAAACAGCAGCGGTGGGGAGCTTGGTGGTCCTCAACGTGCCCTCTGTGCCGGCTTTAATGCGGGTCGAAGTACGTAGCATATCAGACTGTCTATATCCCCTTACGCGATATTAAATAATATATTTTCTGGCCTGAATGTAGTGTGTTCGGGACTACAATGAACCTGCTTTTTTTGCGGGGGGCGGGGGGTGCGGGAGAGAGGGTCATTCAATTTAAAGCTTTGGTGTTGAATAGGCCAGCCATGCATGGGAAGTTCTTTATAGTTGGTCTCGCGGAGCAATTATATGGCATGGTGTGCAATCAGAGCTGTTGTCTAATCTTTGAATATCATAGCATGGATTGCTACCCGGTAAGATTTGATCATTATGTTTACTTTAATTTTGAATATATCACGTAATGTTTCCACAAGGGGAATGCATGAGTAAGTTTGAGCATGAAATAACGGTATAAACATGAGAAAGCTGCTTCAATATAAAGGCTTTTGTAGCCTGGGGTTTTATCGAGATGCACGGAATGAAATACAGAAGTGCATGTTGTACACGCTGAGAGATTCAATTATCTGCACCGTTGCGGTCCAGTCTCGTCTAAGCGCTTGATATCAACTCGCCGCCGAGTGATGGGGAGCTCTTCCGAATCCCACTTGTTTGGTTCTCTGGTGGAAAGGCTGTTCCGGTAGCTGGAGTGAGGCCGCACCCTCGGGATGGAGGTCGGATCGAAGGAGCAGATTAAAAGCAGATCAAACCCAACAGTCCAGTATGACGGATGCTGTTCGGTCACTGTCTCTCATCATAGACAGCATTGCACAGTGCACTGCCATCTCCTGGTTGGAAGCTTGTCGGATACAATTATGCGAAACGGTAGTCTCGGTTGAACGACTTCATGCGCCAGTAGTTATGATGACCACGTTAACAGTCATGGGAAAGCGACATAAGATTGTACTTAAAGTTGAATAAATGCACTTCAACAATTCACTTCAACTTCATCACGGTAGGCTGAGAAAGAGGTTTCCATTCATGCATCGTGTTTCTCGCTTATGGTAATGTAGTCGTCTTGCTCATCGGTATCCACAGCTGCTCGAACATGTTGCACGCTCGGAAGGCACTGAAGGGCAAATTGATTCGAGTTGTTCCTACGATTTGGTGGTTAATTGATATCAGTTAGCACGGTCACGTTGTTGCTTTTCCAGGGAACCGACGTCATGCTTGCGCCTGGTGGTCTTGACGCCGCTACCACCAGCTACATGCGCACCACTGTCACTGCTGCCGACGTCCAGCAGGCACTAGCCCAGGAGGGCAAAGTAGCAGTTGCGCAACAAGCGAGGAAGACGGGGCCGGACTTCGATGCCGAATGGGTTAAGTACATACCTAGCTATACGAATCTTTGAGTAGTATGGAAGTTGACTTCGGTAAAATGCAACTGTTTCTCCACGGATGAATTCATTCAAGCTAGAAACAAAGAAGTCGATGTCTTATATTCTTCACTGTTTTGACAGCGGACACAGCGAGACTCCTGTCGAACGCCGCAGCATATGCTTCGCACGGTTTGGTTCAGATCTTTTGAGGACTAGATCTGAGATGCCCGAGCTAAATGCCATCACAAATTAAACATTTACTGAAAGCTACGGTGGTCTGGTGGCTCACTTTGACTACGCCTGGAATTCTTACTTCAATGGAACCTAGGCATTAGTCAACCATACCTCACAGTTCATACCAAGGTCTTACATGCCAAGGTCTTTATTTAAAATACTATAAAAGTTGTTCTACAAAGGGAAGTTCACTGATGATTTCCCAAAACACAGATGGCCTCACTCACACTGTATCAGCAGCACTGCAAAATTGCTTTGCTCAGTACATCGGCACCGGTAATCTCGACCCAAAACGTGACTAAGTCTCTCAACATTCCGGCATCGGCAGGTTGGAAACAACATTCTCAGGCACAGTCCCATGCCAAGAAACCTGCCATTCAGATCAATTCTGAACCATTCATAATTTCGTTATGCTCCCCTAAAACAAAGAAGTGCAAATCATGTAAACAAACAATCAACTGGCTCATCGTTCCGAAACCTCGTGACAGTTATCACCCACAGGGAACGTTGGGAATATCCAAAAGAGATTGCAGGTAAAACAGTTACGGATGAAACGAGTTCCAGACAAATGGCTTGTATACCCTACCACATATCCAAGTCATGTTTGTACGTCCGTTTTCCTGATATCTGCACCAATCATAAGCAAATCACAGTAGACACACACTTACTTCCACTTTTGACAACATCGCACAAAACATTGATCAAGGAAGTGCTTAGGGTCTGCATTTAGGGGTTGCGAATATGCACGAATTATAGTACGTTGTTCTAAATCACCCTATAGTTTGGTGCACTTAGAATGGCTTGAACGGCCCTTGGTCGGGGATACTGTGCAGTCAATGAGAAAAACCTCTTATGCAAAATTTTGGAGCCAAACTCCCCTCTCGTGGCGACGTGCTCAAGCGGGTTTTCTACTTCCACAACGTGGAAAAGAAAACCGTCGCCACCAGCGCCGCGGCCACTGTCCAAGAGTTGCTAAGGTTCTGGGAGACCGCGAGGATCCCAACGATGACGGCAAAAAGCGCCGTTCGCAAGGTGGAGGTCTTGTTCAAGGACTGGAAGGCGCTCGTGAAGAGCAAGGGAAGAGCGACGAACAAGACGAAGGAGGAAGAGTTTTAAGAGGCCCTCTGCGACCTCTTCGACGTCGCCCACGACGACGCGATGACCCTGATGCCGATCCCGGCTGATCGCGAGTTCCTAGCGGCGCAACGCGAGAAGGGTCGCCGAGAGATCATGCAGGGAGCTGACAAGGTGCTGGAGCGCCGAGTTCAGCGCCGGGAGATGACAGTGGCGGCAGAGAAGCGATCACGAGACGCCTCGACGTCGCAGCTGAACGAACGCGCGGTGCTCGCGTCCTCCTCCTCCTTGGTTGAGTCCAGTCCGGCACGCGGCGGGGCGGCTGCTACCGCTGAGCCGACCGGTGCAACCCCTCCGAAGCGACGAGCGCGGGGGTCACAGGTCGTGCTCTCCCAGGAGTTAGCGAGCGCCCTCGACCGGACTGGCGTGAGCGACCGCAAAGCCACCCGCGGGACGCAAAGCCAAGCCACCCGCGGGACGACTACAAGGAGATGCTGGAGCTCTTCATCGTTCTGCTGGGTGGCGAGGGCGACCCAGGCGACCCATGCGCTCACCTCGGCGCCGGAGATATATCGCCTGCTGGCATCGGAGAGTGCACCACCCTCGAAAATTGCATCAACCATTAGCGCACGTGTGGCCGAGGTTGGCATCCTTTCGGTCGGTCTCTTGGCACCATCCCACGCTGCACCAGCGCTCTATGGGTAACGACCAAATTGGTGAATTCCTGTATGCACCCTTGCATGGTGAGGCCGTTAGCTTCTGGCCGAAATGTCCGTTGACTGTTGTTCCGTCTCACTTCACGTCATTTTCGAGCATGATGCCAAGCACCAACAAAACGTGCGTATTGCTGGTAGTCAACTAAGCGATGTAAACACCTCGGTCAGAAAGTACACTAACAATGACTATTCTCCTCCGGTAACAAACTCAGCGCATACACCTTAGGCCCAAGCATCAACTGCTGCGAGGTCTCTTGCATGGCCTGCAGATGACGTGGTACCAACTTGCATCCATGCATGAATATTACACGTCAAATGCTGTCTCCGGGTGTGCTTCCTCTTTAGAGAAGTTTTGCAAGGACTCGTATTGGGTCTCTCAAAATCCTCTGGTGCGGGTTGAATGGTAGAATGGTCAGTGGAGGGGATGGGGACGGGACAAGTGCCCAAACGCATACCAGGGAGCAAGTAGGATGTGGCCCGATTATGCCGTTTTTCTCGGAAAACTGACCAACGTTTGCTCTCACTGGGGGAGGGGAGGAAGTCTTTCGCGCCCTCCGTTATGTCGCGAACTTGATGGAACCTGCGTTAAAAAGATGAACATGTTTCATTAAAATAACGGAACAAGTTGGAAGTGCAACATAATGTTTACTCAAAAACGCTGCGTGCCAGGTATTGGCACCAGGGATGCGGAGCCGGGAAAATTTTGGACGGCTCCGGCTCCGACTCCGGCTCCGGGGAAGTATCCCGGCTCCGACTCCGACTCCGGCTCCGAGTAAAATGTCCCGGCGGCTCCGGCTCCGGCTCCGGCTCCGGCTCCGGGCAAAATGTACCGGCTCCGGCGACTCCGGTTCCGGCTCCGGTTCCGTACATCCCAAACGTGATCGATCCATTAAGTAAGAGCTAGGGGGAATGGAAAAAAAAGTTAGCCGCGACCACTCAGGGGCGCAAACTTCAGACCATTATAAGCAACTTTCCCATATAAACCCTGTATCTATCTTGCATCGGAAACTGGCCCTCGTAAACTGACGCTCGCTTCGTGCCGTATTGGGGCAATCAGAAGAGGGGAGACTCGAATCAACAACACTCCCCATCCCGTGAACGCTCCAAGGAACACCATTGTTGTAAATTGTAATGTTTGACCTCATCTCTAATAAGGTACAACAACCCGTTGATGATGGAAACAATGAACTTAACTAAACTAAACATGGAACTATTGCAATGACTACTGAGGCTAGAATATGGTTATTGGTTATTCTACCATTATTTTATATTTTTACATGTTACTCGTATTTAAACATTTTGGCGTTTAAAAATGCGTTTTCATACCATACCATACCATACTAGGTATAATGTGTTCATTTCACGTTTGCTAATTTTGTTTAATTTACACCTCTTTCGGAGTCGGAGCCGCCCTGCTTTTGACGGCTCCGGCTCCGACTCCGGCTCCGAGTAAAATGTCCCGGCGGCTCCGGCTCCGGCTCCGGCTCCGGGCAAAATGTTCCGGCTCTGGCGGCTCCGGCTCCGGCTCCGGCTCCGCATCCCTGATTGGCACCCCATCGTTTCACACCATCTGATATGCCAATTGTGTCAAGAAGATCCATGGAACGAAGCGTGAGCATCATATGAGGTCAAAAACATCCTGCAATGAAAACATCAACTTTGTAACAGGGTATGTCATGCTGCAACGTTTTATCGCGAAAACCCGTGACGAGGCGACGTTCTCATGTACCGGAAGTAGAGAACACCGAATATGCCTAAAAAGCACATGAAATTGCGACAACGCCGGTCACGGAGAAAATGAACAATATTAATATTTTCCTGGACTCGACACTGGCGTCTCTGGCGGTTGTCATGACAACTAAGGACACACGTAGGTGAGCCGATGTAAGAAGGTACAGATCCCTCTGTAGGTCGAGATCAGGGGAATTGAAGCCTTAGAGCTCTGTTCTGCCTCGTGCTTCCACTACAGGCTTCCTGTGTGGCTCAAGCATCACCGATGAACACATGTGTTACGAATGCAACCAAAGATGTCCAGACATCAGCTGAAGGCAACGATCATCACGTCAGCGGCACTCCATGTACATGCCGTGTAGTTCTTGTTCCTCAATATATCACTCAATATATCACATATAACAATGATCATCCAGTGCCAAGGGGAAGGTAAGCGGGCACATGGGCCAGGCCTGCCCCCCCCGGTAAAACCCCTCGCTACCGCGGCCGGAGTACGTAAGCCCGACTTCGGAGTCGCCCCATCTCATCATGGGGTCATCGCCGTCTCTGTCCGAACCGATCGGACTTTTCGTTGGTCGCGAGGGAGGTCTGGTCAGATGCATTGCGAGACGCGTGAGGTGGAGACAAGTCATAAACGAAACGTTTCCTTTTTAGGGAGCGGCGCACCCTTGCTGAAGAGTCAACTGCCAACGGACAAAGGTGTGGTTAAACACACTTTTCCCTTTTTGAGTTTTCCTGACCACCAAGGTGAACATAGAGGCCAGGAAAAAGTTGACTGCCAAGCATATGTGGCAGCTTGGTAGTCATCAAGCCTGGGACAGAAATAGCAGAAATAGCAGAAATGTGGAAAAGTGAAAGCATATCGTCACAGTCAGATAATTGTGGAACAGAAGGTAAAAGACTACGCGGAAAAACCAACAACTTAACAAGGTAGTGTCGAACAAGAGAGACGTACCAGAAGCACATACAGAAGAGGCCGTTTTCATGCCACTCGTTTATGTTGCTCGATGCCCGTGAACGACGGGCGAGCTGCCCTAGGAGTAAGGTTCCTCAAAAGTGAGCTGACTTTCTTCATGAGCAGAGGCTGGCACAAATGTTTCTCAGTAGATGGACAGGAGACGACTGGCGGAGCGAAACACGATGAGATGAGGCTCGACAAATACTTTCTGTGCACGATTATTTTTATATTAGGAGTGATTCACATGCTGGACTTGTCCGAGCAGGCCAAGCGACAGTATCGTCACCATCATACGGTAGCCGGTGGGAGAGGAATGAAGCATCACGGCCGAAACTAGGAGCAGTCCGATGATACGGCTCTGGCTGTGGATCGATTTGGCGTCTTCAACCGGGCTGCAGCTGCCATAATTACCGCCTTTCAAGCAGACGCGGGTGTGTGTAGCTCAGCGCAACACGAAAACTTGGTCCATGCAAAAAGACCCGGCGCAGAGCGAAGGCCAGAGCCAGTTGTAGGCGAGTGCCTACAATTTTGGCATGTATGCATGCTTCAAGTAAACCTATTTCCGGGAAATTAGTTACAGTCTTGCCGAAAGTATCAAGAACCTGCGTCCTCCATCTTCTCCTGCTTTTCCTACGTTGCATTTCAGCTTTTTGCATTTTAGTTCCATAACATGTACCTATTTTGTCCGGGTGATTTTGGATCAGATTCTAGGTCTGATTCGTCGAATAATTATCTTGCTATTCTGTCTTGCCTTGCCTTTTAGCGTAGATGAGCGACACCACGGTCTCCCACCCCACCCCATGGATCCAAGTCCGCTATTAGCGTGTCGAACCGGTCACGGCCCGGCCGAGCCGACTGGCTCCGATCAGTCATATTGTCCAGCAATTCCGATGGCCATTGGCACATTGGCGTCATGGCCAACAAGACAGAATACAAGTGCGGCGATGCCACCGTGATCCTCAGCAGCGAGCTGCATGACAAGCTGCTCTTCTTCGTCCGCTGGATTCGGCTCTTCCTGCTTCACGCCGGTAACATAACCAACGACACCGCTGTATCCCGACCCGTTGTACCGGGTGAGAGAACGAGAGACAGGGCAGAGAATCAGCGAGGAGGAGGAGAGACAGGGCAGAGAATCAGCGAGGAGGAGAGACAGGTAGAGGGTGAGAGGGAGAGAGGGGGAGAAGGAGACAGGTAGAGGGAGAGAGGGGGAAAAACGAGACAGGGCAGATAATCAGCGAGGAGAAGGAGAGACAAGTAGAGGGGGAGAAGAAGAGAGAAAACAGGCATGGGAATAGTATAGTTTTTCGAAAGTCTTTGGAACGTGGTAATCTCATGGAGGGGCAGTGGATTCCAAAAAAATGACGGGGGAGGGGGAGGTCATAATACATGAAAGCAATGGGCAGTCTTAAATGGATGGGGGGCACACTACATTGAACCTCATGTTAGAAGTTGAAATTAACGTCAAGCACAGTCGATGCGCCCCTACACTACAATAACTAACTGGGGGGCAAGCAAGCATTGAGGGGCACATGTGTCCTCAAAAGTTTCAAAACAACACCCATGGTCTTGTGCGCTATAAGGAGGTAAACAATTGTCCCAGGGCACTCAGGAATGGTTTTTTAATCGATATATATAGCCTTAATTATGATAATTTTTGGAAGAGTAATGTACCATCTGGTATGACAAACAGCCAACGAGACAGGCTAAGGAATGAAAAATGCTAATGCTGACCTTGGACTTCGCTAGGCAATAATGTGCATGGCCGACGAGCAAGAGAATGCATAAATAGTAATGATGGGATGGTTTTGTACACAGATGACGACAACCAGGACGTCCTGCCGAAACTGGACGCGTATAAGACTGGGGCACTGAGCACCAGAAAGCCTGAGTGGCTAACCGACGACATGGTGGCCAAGATCAGAGGGAGCCGTATCCGGATCCACTCCGCAGTCTGGGTACGTACATGGACTGCGTGAATTTGTATTACTTACGAGCATCGTTGGCACCCGCGAAACAAGTATGATCTTATAAACTGTACCTGCACTACTTCATCGAATCTATAAAATAATTCGACCTAGTGCTGCGCTATTGCGATGCATTTCACAAACCTAGGTCACCTTCCCATTTTGCATGACTAAGTAATCTCTCGATGGAAATAGAATGAAGCACGAAAGAAGAGGAAAAAACCAAAGAATACGGTCATATGGGACGGAATATTAAAAAAAACAAGAACATGCCTCTCCACAGAAAAATTCCACCTGACAACCTGAAAACACGCGAGAAAGTAACTTGAAGTTGGAAACTAATACCGGTATCGTCATCACAGCAGCGATCGATGGTGATGACGAGTCTTCGGAACATACGTGCAATTTTTGCAAAATTAGGACACGAAGAATAAAGCGGGATTGATGATAATAACCTTACTATATGGTAATACCTTATTATACATGATGATAACCTGATTATTTTCTATTGATAGCCACATGTCTTCCTTTAGCTGCAACGCCATGGAGCCGCAGCCGCAGCCGATCTGCACGTGTGCGGAGGATCTCTGGGCAGCAGCACAATTCGAGCGAATAATGCTCGCCCTCGAAATGGAGGAGTCATGCCAGCAGATGGAACAGTCCATCAGAAACCTGCTAAAGGCGAAGGACATACGTGCAATTTTTGCAAAATTAGGACACGAAGAATAAAGCGGGACTCATGATAATAACCTTAACAATGAAATTACTTTCTTTTCCGTTAAATAATCAATGTTTTACATTATAAGTATCCTTTTTAGTAATGGGAATAACAGAATTTATCTTAACCATAATTATAATGTCATTATAACTATTATAACATTTCAATGTTTATTCATTAACTTCCGTCTTCATAAGTTCCTTTAGATTAACCGTTTTCCTCTGGAATGTAGCAAAATGTAGTTGGGGTGGTGTGGATGAGGAGTGAACACTTTTCATGATATTTTGTTCCATCAACGGTCACACTAAAGCCCCCAATGAACAGGCCATAATCTCCATGTTAGAACTCATCAGTTTTGAGTGGACTCCACCGGCACCGTCCCCACCTCCATCACCAAAGAGACAAGACACCTCACTCTGCTGTAGATGTTCGCATGCTCTAGCCAGGGCCGGGTTAACAGTGAGTTAGTATATGTTCCATGTGGCTTCTATTCCGGTGTTTGAATGTCAACTCCATGTCATTTCCACAGTCGAATGATATGCCGGCCCAGGGGCTACTGCCGGATGTCACCGACGCCGACATCGCGGAGATGCGGGCCCAGGGGCTACTGCCGGATGTCACCGACGCCGACATCGCGGAGATGCCGGCCCAGTGGTTACTGCCGGATGTTACCGACGCCGACATCGCGGAGATGCGGGCCCAGGCGTTACTGCCCGATGTCACCGACGCCGACATCGCGGAGATGCGGGCCCAGGCGTTACTGCCCGATGTCACCGACGCCGACATCGTGGAGATGCGGGCCCAGGCGTTACTGCCCGATGTCACCGACGCCGACATCGCGGAGATGCGGGCCCAGGGGCTACTGCCGGATGTCACCGACGCTGACATCGCGGAGATGCGCGGTCAATCAACCTCGGTGGTTGAGAAGGTGCACCGCGGGATGAAGTCGATGGAGAGAAAGAGCAGCACCCAGCTGAAGCTGCGCCGCCTGATGGAGGTTAGTGGTAGACATGCACAGTGAAGAACAGTGTGCAAGCAATTTGCAAACGTTGACTGCATCCCAGCTTCCGTGCCTTAACAACAGTGCAATATTCGCTTCGATGCACCGCATCCCCTCCATTGTTGAACACCCATGTCCAGGTTTGTCATTCCAATTCAGCACATAGTTTGGTCTGACTACGTTTACTCTGGCATTGGAAAACCAAGTTTGTGGTGAAACTTGAGGGCCCACATTGGTTCGGGACACCTTGTGTACATTTTGCCTGCTGTCCATGTTGTTTAAAGGAATGTCGGTATTTTTGCGTTCGTTATTTGTCCTGATCAATGATTATGTTCCGTCAGGACCAAGGAGAACTGGAGAACGCGGAAGCTGACCGGACCTATCTGCAACAGGTATGATGCTCCTGGTTCGGTAAGCAAAGTTAGGACGACAACCGGTGAGCCCCATCGTCATAATAGTACGTATATCGACATCCATGCATGCAATTTATTACTACTTGATTATCTGAAAATTGGCACAATGCCTATGGTTCGAAAAGTGGACGATTCCCGGCTTTCTGTTGCGCAATACTATTCTTCCAAAAAAATCAACGGTATGTACCTTCACCAGAAATGTCGCATTTCATATATGCACAGGACGTCACCAAACTGGACAATTTGTATTTCACATATATGTCCTATTAAGTAGCCACACATGTCTTCCTCCAGCTGCAACGCCATGGAGCCGCAGCCGCAGCTGCAGCCGATCTGCACGTGTGCGGAGGATCTCTTGGCAGCAGCACAATACGAGCGAATAATGCTCGCCCTCGAAATGGAGGAGTCATGCCAGCAGATGGAGCAGTCTATCAGGAACCTACTAAAGGCGAAGGACATACGTGCAACTTTTGCAAAATTATGACACGAAGAATAAAGCGGGACTCATGATAATAACCTTAACAATGAAATTACTTTCTTTTCAGTGAAATAATGAATGTTTTACATTATAATTATCCTTATTAGTAATGGGAATAACAGTATTGATCTTAACCATAATCATAATGTCATTATAACTATTATAACATTTCAATGTTTATTCAGTAGCTCCCGTCTTCGGTTGGTTATTTGGGCTTAGGGGCGCATCGACTGCGATAGTCATACAGCGCCCATTAGCTCCCGTCTTCATAAGTTCCTTTAGATTAACCGTTTTCCTCTGGAATGTAGGAAAAGGTATTTGGGGTGGTGTGGATGAGGCGTGAACACATTTCATGATATTTTGTTTCATCAACGGTCACACTAAAGCCCCCAATGAACAGGCGATAATCTCCATAATGCCATAATGGCACCGTCCCCACCTCCATCACCAAGGAGACAAGACACCTCACTCTGCTGTAGATGTTCGCATGCTCTAGCTAGGGCCGGGTTAATAGTGAGTTAGTATATGTTCCATGTGGCTTCTATTCCGGTGTTTGAATGTCAACTCCATGTCATTTCCACAGTCGAATGATATGCCGGCCCAGGGGCTACTGCCGGATGTCACCGACGCCGACATCGCGGAGATGCGGGCCCAGGGGCTACTGCCGGATGTCACCGACGCCGACATCGCGGAGATGCCGCCCCAGGGGTTACTGCCGGATGTTACCGACGCCGACATCGCGGAGATGCGGGCCCAGGCGTTACTGCCCGATGTCACCGACGCCGACATCGCGGAGATGCCGGCCCAGGGGCTACTGCCCGATGTCACCGACGCCGACATCGCGGAGATGCGGGCCCAGGGGCTACTGCCGGAGGTCACCGACGCTGACATCGCGGAGATGCGCGGTCAATCAACCTCAGTGCTTGAGAAGGTGTACCGCGGGATGAAGTCGATGGAGAGAAAGAGCAGCACCCAGCTGAAGCTGCGCCGCCTTATGGAGGTTAGTGGTAGACATGCACAGTGAAGAACAGTGTGCAAGCAATTGGCAAACGTTGACTGCATCCCAGCTTCCGTGCCTTAACAACAGTGCAATATTCACTTGGATGCACCGGCATCCCCTCCATTGTTGAACACCCATGTCCAGGTTTGCCATTCCAATTCAGCACATAGTTTGGTCTGACTATGTTTACTCTGGCATTGGAAAACCACGTGTGTGGTGAAACTTGAGAGCCCACATTGGTTTGGGACACCTTGTGTACACTTTGCCTGCTGTCCATGTTGTTTAAAGGAATGTCGGTATTTTTGCGTTCGTTAGTTGTCCTGATCAATGATTATGTTCCGTCAGGACCAAGGAGAACTGGAGAACGCGGAAGCTGGCCGGACCTACCTGCAACAGGTATGATGCTCCTGGTTCGGTAAGGAAAGGTAAGACGACAACCGGTGAGCCCCATCGTCATAATAGTATGTATATTGACATCCATGCATGCAATTTATTACCACTTGATTATCTGAAAATTGGCACAATGCCTATGGTTCGAAAAGTGGACCATTCCTGGCTTTCTGTTGAGCCATACTATTCTTCCAAAGAAATCAACGGTACGATCACGAGAAATGGCGCATTTCATGTATGCACAGGACGTCACCAAACTGGACAATTTCCATTTCACATATATGTCCTATTAAGAAGCCATGTGCTCAACAAAACTAAACAAAGCTGATCACTTTGGCAGGGACGGAAACAACATATTGACGGCAAATCCGTGAAACTTATTCCGATGCAGCTCTTTAAACCTAAATATGTCTGAAATTCCACCCCACCCTCTTAAGATATGTGCATCTAGTGGGCCGATTCCAAAACTGGAACTTGAAACGAATTCTGCTGGTTCAATCTAAGTCTTCAGAATGCAATATTTAAAAACTTTCCCCATGGCTAAGTTATGAGGGAAAGAAAATGTGGGGATATTGTAAGAGTATGTCCGTCTGTCTGTTTGTATTTTACATCGGTAAGTTGTTCAGGACTGGGTGTAAGTCATCCCTAATGATCTAAAACACCACTTGATGTCCATAAATACACATAAAACAGCCAATGGTGTTGTATAGCCAGGAGATGGTCCTTATTATCGCCCATATGTCCTACTGACACTCGTTAGAATATGGTCCTTAGTCACATTAAAGTGTGTGTATGCGAGAACACAGACTACTGTGGCGGTCCTGACGCTGTTGAGGCACGCCCGGCAATACGGCAGAAAGGTTCATGTTGCCGACAGACACTGCATGTCGCGCGGTGGTCTGCCGTTGGCGGGCAGCCGCGACGTCCGGCTAGACACCGCATGTCCAGCGAGACGTGTTTTGTTCGACCGGTAGGGCGTCCCCGTCGCGTCGCCCATATTTGCCCTGCGTGTTTGCTGAACGCCGGCCGCGGCGCAGGTGCGAGGTGCTTTTGCGACTCGTGACCCCGTTCTCTCCTTGTCTCAGCTGGCCCTCTCCTTCATATATAAGCGGCGCGTCTACACCCTCTCGCTCTCTTCTTCTGTCGTCGTCTTCGTCAGGTGCACTGCTACCTCTGCCGTCTCGCCGTCGCCAATACAGAAATGAGTACTTTGAGCGAGTGTTGAAGTGATAAGTGGAACAGTGAGGGATCAGTGAAGTGAATTGAGGAACCACACGCAGCACTGCTCGTCACGGCTGGGGCACCGTGCCTGACTTTGTTTTTCCTGCTTTCTGTCCACGTTTTTCGTACTCCTGTGAGAATTCTTTCCTGAATATTCCCCTCTCATTCAAAACCTCACGTCTGTTGATCTTAGCCTGTGTGCCAGTTCTCAAAGTTGAGCTTTGTATAGGTGCCACAAGGTGGCAGGAGCATGCAGTTAAGGGAGTGACCATTTTGAAGTGGTCAGCTGATATTTTCTGGACAGATGAGGGCGGCCATTTTGAAGAAGCCAGATGGGTTGTCGGGTGGCATATCTGGCGCCCGTGTGGTCGGGTTGAGTCTGCATCAAACCTTCAAGCTGACAGTAGGGCTCCAGTCAAGTCGAAACTTCAGACGCATACAACAAACTTCAGACAGCAAGAGTGTAGCCTTGGACTAAGGCAATTAACCACACCGGTGGATAGCTATACATTATGTTTTCTATCGGAGTAAAGCGACTAAGTTTTACAAGAACGTGAACAGTGCACAGACTATTTCTATATCAAGACCAGCATCTACCTAACTTAAGGTAAGCGAGGCTTTGTTGAATTTGGCACTCCTAACGATAACTAATCCTCACACAGAAAATTGTAAAACTTATTCGGCCTTCACCTTTGCCTTGGGTACCTAGTTGTCTACTCGTTCCGTTCTTAGTGGTCTTGCCTGATTGCCATATCTTGCCTAGTTAATGAGTATCTATGTATATTGAACTTGTCAATGGGTTCAACATCACAATTGTCTGAGAGGCGCCACATTTGTCACATCACACTTGAAACAGCGCTTAGATACATTTGTGGTCAATCGCAATTGTGCAATCACATTTTGCACCACTCACAATTTCCAGAACACCATTCTTGCAAATATTTTCCAATTGCAAGCTACATTGTGTGATTCTATGAAGAGCTACACATCCAAACTTACATGAAGAACAATGTTCCAAACACTGACATAGTTGTAAATTGTGTACGCATGTACATTGCAAATAGCATTTAGTCGAAGAACATTTCATCTTGACTTGTACTATATTCACCTAGTTGAACTTGAGTACCAACATGAACACCAACAAGACCACAGGTGACCAAGATGGTAACATCAAGGAGGTTGATGTCAAGGACCAACTGAAGTCAATGAAGATCAAGCGAGGTCATTTGAAGCGGGTCATCACATTGAGCATCAAGACTCTCAAGAAGAAGGATATCCATCCAGATGTTGCTGTAAAACAGATCAAAGGCATTGAAGTGAAGCTGAAGGAAGTTGAAGATTTTGATGCATTGATCATGACAACCATTGAAGAAGGTGACAGTTGTGATGAAGGTGACAGTTGTGATGAAGCTGAATATGAAAGCGAACTTGAGTCACAAGTTCAGTACCAGTTTGAGGTCCAGTCAACATTGACAGAGATAGGCTCCAAGCTCAAACCTGAAAAACAACATGAAAACTCTTAAAATCACAACACTGGTGCACGGGTGAAAGAGATTAAGATACCTCTCTTCAGTGGTGATCAGGGTGATGTGATGGAATTCAATGATTTCTTCACTCTGTTCATGGACATCATTGGCAACAGCTCAAACTACAGTGATGCCAGCAAGCTGCTGCATCTCAAGGCCTACTTGCGTGGGAATGCGCTTGACACCATCAAGCACTTGGCAAACGAGGATGGAAACTTTGCTCTAGCAGTGGGGTTTCTGAAGAAAGAGTACCTTGATGAAGATGTCATTGTAGAACGACACATCAGGAACATCAAACAGCTGAAGAGGCCATATACACCAGATGAACTCAGGACATTTTTCAACTCAGCCAGAACATCATTGCATGAACTGAAGAGAAATGGATACAACTTCGAGGGTGAAGACACACTGGGCAACAAAGTCATGAGTTTCCTCATCTCTGAGAAACTTCCATGCACCTTCCAAGAGAAGCTCTCTGTAGTCATCAAAAGTGACTATCCATCCTGTGAGCAGCTGTTGGAACACTATAGCGACATCATCAAGTCAATGGAGAAACAGGGTCACAAGCAACCTGCAACTTCAAGGTTCAACAAGCCGAACAACACCCACAGCCAACAGAGAATGAACATGAAGTCCCAACCAACAGCATTCAAACAAAAGCGACCTGGAAGCAGTCTTCAGACATTCCAGACTGAAATCAAAAGAGAGTCTATGTTCAAACCATGCAAACTCTGTGGAGGCAATCACTCCATGGTTAAGTGTACCTCATACCTGGATGCAGTCAAGAGATGTGGCCGATTGGTGGAGCTGGGGTTGTGCACTGCCTGTAGTGGACAACACACACCAGCAGAGTGCCCAGGGAAGAAGAAGGGTTTGACGTACCCCTGCACCCTCTGCAGTTCAAACAACCACATAACTGCTCTATGCAGACCAGCTACCACAACACAGAACCATCTCTGTCTCACAAGCAAGCAGCAGGGGCATCAGTATGTTCTTCCTACAATGTCAGTACTCATCTGCACACCAGGGAGAGTAGAGCTGACACGAGCATTGCTGGATCATGGATCACAAGCATCATATATCAGTGGTGAACTGGCCGAGAAGCTGGATCTGAAGGACAAAGGTGAAGAAGAGAAATTTCAAGTGAAGACGTGTATCGGAACCCAAGAAAAGGTTCACAAGGTTGTGACCTGTGAAATCTCAGTGACAGCCAGTCGCATGGTCAAGGGAGAGTTCCTGGTGGACTCCAATATGGATCTGACGTTCACAGTTCCAGGAATTCACAATGCAGTTGAAGAACTCAAACATCAAGGTGTGAAGCTGGCCGACTGTTTCTACAGCGATCAACACGGGGACAGTTTCAACAACATTCACTGTCTACTGGGTGTGGACATGCTCACAAACTTGACACCACTTAAAGCAGTAGGCCTGGGGCAAGGCACTGCTTATGAGATGGATAAAGGTCTCATCATCTTTGGTGACCTGGTTAGGCTGGTTCCAGGAGAGGGATTGGCAGGAGCTGGGCACAGCAACCAGACCACAGCTCAGTCACTGGCAGATTCTGCTGAGACATCCCACTCAGCCTTGCAGATGTGCAAACTGGATGCAACTCTGCAAGGTCAAACTCAAACAAATGGCTCAAACTGTCAAACACATCACACTCATCATGGTGGTTCTCATGTGCATGAGTCCAAAGGTGTATGCTCTCTCACGGCAGACCACACAATGACACATGAGGGTCATGCAGCTCTACAAGCTGATACTGAGGCATTCTCAACTGCTCCACCTGATGATCACTCAACTCACCCACCTGAGACTGAGTATCAAACAGCTCCTCCACAAGAAGAGCATCACACAACTCCTCTTCCCAAAGAGGATTGCATGCCTCCTCCAACCCAAGAGGACCATGTGTCTCCTCCAACCCAAGAGGACCATGTGTCTCCTCCAACCCAAGAGGAACATGTGTCTCCTCCAACACAAGAGGAACTCATGCCCCTTCCAACAGAAGAAGATTGCTCATCTTCTCAACAGGAAAAAGATGACATGGAATCTCCACTGAAGAGTCAGCATCCAGTATCTCTTTATCAGGAGAAACACATGGCATCTCATGTTGAACATGCTACAACTGTTGTGTCCTGAGCACAGCCCATCTAGCGGCCGAGTGAGGAACTCGGGGTTTCACGCCCAGCCGGCAGAGGGGTCATCCGGTGACCCCGGCCGGCCGGCGGGAGTCGGGTGGCGTGAGGAGTCGAGAGCGGACCGGTGTTAGAGCGCCGGATTTGTGCCTTGCGTTCGTACAATACTAAGTGCCTTGCCCGCCGCTGGTGCGTGTTTGTGACCCATCGGAAGAGGAAGACAGGAGGGGATAGAACACTTGGCGACCAGGAGCGTTCGGAATCGCGGAGGATTGCATACCTGTTCAGACTGGCGGAGTGCTGCGTTTGGGTCGGAGTGACAGACGCACCTGTTGGCGGGCACTGCGGACGCGATCTACCCTCGGTTTTGTGCGTGCGAGTCACCGGGACGAGGAGTCTGATTGTGGCGGAGCTCCGAAACCATCTCGCGGATTTCCCCGCGTCGCACGTGGACGAGGCGGCCGCCATTTTTCCCGTCCGGACGTCCCCGCTGCGTGTATGGCGGGACAGTACTCGACTCGCGCGTAGGCGCAAGGAAGAACGCCGTGGGCGCCTAGCTACAGCGCGACCTGGACCAAGGCCGGTGGCGGCGGGGGTGTGTGGCGGTGCGTTCTGTGCGGTGCTGTGCGTGCTTAGCGCATCTGGGAGGACTGCCGGTCGGCTGCTGTGACTCCGTGACTACATCGCATGGCTACTGCTGCTCTGGGTCTGCCGGGGGTGTCACCCTATCAGATCGGCCATGACTTCGAGCGGTGGCTGCACAGCGTCGAGATCTACTTGGCTGCACTGGACATTGTGGCTGAGGGGCGGAAGACGGCAGTGCTCCTGCACCTGCTGGGTCCTGAAATGCAGGAGGTATATACCACGCTGCCAGCACCTCACGGGGTGCAAGGGGAGTATGCTACATGCGTCTCCAAGCTACGGGCCTACCTTGCACCAGAGCGTAACGCCATCGCTGAGAGGATGGCGTTCCGGCGCATACGGATGCAAGAGGGGGAATCCTTTGAAGGCTTCCTCGCACGGCTGCGGTTGGCGGCAGGGAGGTGTAACTTCCCTGGAGAGCAGCTCACAAACGCGCTCAGGGATCAGGCCATCGCAGGCAGCAGGTTTCGCCTGCAGGAGAAGCTGCTCCAGCGTGCTGCTGAGAAGGGTGATGGGTTGACCCTACAGGAAGTGGCTGCCCTGGCGCGGGCAGCTGAGCAGACGCAAAAGCTGGTACTGGAGATGCAGCAGGCCAGTGTGGCGGTGTACCAGCCACAACAGCAGGTTCAGGCAGTTCAGCCACAGCGACGGCCGAAACCAGCGCCAGGTAGGGCCCTGACATCGGACAAGAAGGCCTGCTTCAAGTGTGGGCAGTACGGTCATTGGAAGCGGGACTGCCCGGAGGAAGCAGGGCAGAGCAGGGTCAAGGGTCTGCGGTGTTTCGAGTGTGGACGGATTGCACATATGCGTCGCAACTGCCATCAGCAGAGCAAGGTGAAGCTAGTGCAGCAGAGCAGTGGCGAGGAGACCGAAGCTGGCGATTGGCAAGTGAATGCCGTTCTGCCCGAAGGGGCGGAGTATGCCAAGGTCCGGGTCAACGGGCAGCATCTAACCATGCTAGTGGACACTGGGTCTCCAGTCAGCATTGTCAGCAACTGCACAGCCCTCCCTGCCCTCAAGCTGCGACCCTGTCGGCTGCGACTGACCTCATTCACAGGCCAGACCATCCGCCTGCGGGGCGAGGGGGAGGTGCTGGTGCAGGCAGGTGGCCAGTCTGTGCGCCTGCGTCTGGTGGTGTCGGACATCGGTCCACACCGCCCTCTGCTGGGACGGGAGTGGCTCAAGGTGCTGAAGAAGAGGGCAGAGCTTGATGCACCTGCGGTTTGCCCAGTGATGCCCGGGCTGACACTGCAACAGGTGATTGAACGACACCAGAGTGTGTTCGGGGAGGACTTGGGCAGGATTCCCACCAAGGTGTCACTGAAGCTGAAGCCGGGGGCCCAGCCAGTGTACCGGCGGGCCAGGCCTGTGCCCTTCGCCCTCCAGGATGCCATCGAACGCGAGCTGGACAGATGGGTTAGCCAGGGCATAGCAGAGAAGGTGCAGCCTGGCGACTTCTCTGGCTGGGGCACACCTCTGGTGCCTATCCCCAAGCAAGATGGAGTGCGACTGTGTGCAGACTACCGGATCACAGTCAACCCTCAGCTGGAGCCATTGAAGTACCCGATGCCCACGCCAGAGGCGCTCTTCGCCAGCATCAAAGGCAGGAAGTTTGCCAAGCTGGACTGTCGGAACGCATATTTGCAGTGCGAGCTGGACGACAAATCCAAGGACGTGACGACAGTCACCACGCACCGAGGTTCGTTCCGTATGAACCGACTGCCCTACGGCATCAGCGTCTGTGGGGCGGTGTTTCAGGCCATCATGGACCGTGTGCTGGATGGTCTCCCCGGGGTTGTGTGCTACCTCGACGACATCCTCGTCACGGCAGACGGTGACCGTGAGCTACTCCAGCGGTTGGACAGGGTCCTAACGCGACTGGAGGACAACGGAATGCGGCTCAAGAAGGAAAAGTGCGAGTTTGACTTGCATGAGGTGGTGTACCTCGGGTGGAGGGTGTCGGCAACAGGATTGCGCCCTCTGGAGGAGAAGACCAGCGCCATCAAGCGGGCACCGGAACCGCAGAACGTCCACCAGCTGAAGTCTCTGATCGGCTCCATCAGCTACTACCAGCGGCTGTTGCCAAACCTGGCGACGGTGCTGGCTCCGCTGTACGCTCTGCTGAAGAAGGACGTGAAGTGGAAGTGGACCGAAGCGTGCTCAGCGGCCGTGACCCGCATAAAGCAGATGCTGGTAACAGCACCGGTTCTGGTGCGGTACGATCCGGCTCTGCCTCTGCGGCTGGTCACAGACGCCAGCTCAACCGGCCTGGGAGCGGCTCTGCTCCAGGCGATGCCGGACGGGATGGAACGACCAGTACAATACGCTTCCCGGACCCTGAGCCCCACTGAGCGCAAGTACGCCCAAGTGGAGAAGGAAGCACTGGCCGTGTCCTTCGGGGTCAAACGGTTCCACCAGTTTGTCTTCGGGCGGCCTTTCACCCTGGTGGTGGACAACAGGACTCTGTCACGGATCTTAAGCCCTGACCGGGAGCTGCCGTGCCTGGCCGCGGCACGTATGCAGCGCTACGCGCTCCAGCTGGCTGCATATCAGTACCGGGTGGAGCTACGTCGCACCGATGCGATGAGGGTAGTGGACACCCTGTCGCGGCTGCCGGTCTCCAACCCGGCGGACGAGCGGGCGGCGGCAGAAGAGGAGGCGGAGCATGGCAGTGGCTGCGTGCTTTTCGTCGCGGACGAGGGACCAGGTCTGACTGCACGCGACATCGCCACGGCCACGCGGCGGGATCCAGTGCTCGCCCGAGTACTGGCAGCGGTGCGATCCGGCTGGCCGGCGGTGGTGGACCCTGACCTTGTCTCGTTCAAGACTCGACAAGAGGAACTCTCCACAGACGCAGACTGCGTGCTCTGGGGCGGTCGGGTCGTGGTGCCGCGTGGGCTTAGGAGTGCCGTGAAAAAGGAGCTGCACGAAGGACACTTCGGATCCACGAAAATGAAGCAGTTGTCGCGGCGGTTCGTCTGGTGGCCGGGGCTGGACGCCGAGCTCGAGGCGCTGGCGCGCGACTGCGACGCCTGCGTCGCCAGGAGGGCAGCGCCCCCTCACGCGGCTCGGCACGCCTGGGAGCCCGCCAGCGGGCCATGGCAGCGCATCCATGCCGACTTCATGGGCCCGATGTTGGGCTGTAGCTTCCTCGTCGTCGTGGACAGCTATTCCAAGTGGCTGGAGGCGGTACCGATGAAGACAACGACGGCCGGCCGGACAGTGACCGTAATGAGGGACATGTTCGCTCGGCTGGGGCTGCCACTGCAAGTAGTGACTGACAACGGCCCTCAGTTCGCCAGCCACGAGTTCGCCACTTTCATGCGAGCCAACGGCATTCGTCACGTTCGCGTCGCTCCGTACCACGCCTCATCAAACGGGTTGGCGGAGCGGGCGGTCGGCACGTTGAAGAACGCCCTGAGGACGACCGTGGCTGCGGGCGGCGGAGTGGACCTCGCGTTGGCCCGCGCACTGATGGCCTATAGGGCGACTCCGCATGCGGCCACAGGGCGTACGCCAGCAGAAATGCTGTACGGCCGGGACATCCGCACACGGCTAAACCTGCTGGTGCCTAGTGCGGACACAGCCCTACAAGAGGCCGCCCAGCGGCTGCAGGAATCAGCAGGTGGCAGGTTGAGTGAATTTCGGCTAGGAGCCGCCGTGTGGGCGCGGTGCTACACCGGCGCGAGTAAGTGGGTGCGTGGGACAGTTGTCGCACGCCCCGGTCCCGTGTCCTACGAAGTGGACGTGGGGCACGCTATCTGGTCTCGCCACGTTGACCAACTGCTGGCGGCGGAGCAGCGAGGCGACGCACCCGCCACGGATCGAGGCGACAACGGAGAACAGCGATCGGCGCGCGGACATGGTGCGCCACCAGGCTGGACACGTGTGGCTGCTGCAGCTCGCGAGCCCGCGATCGCGGCACCGCAGATTGTCCGTAGCAGTGGCGACTGTGCGGACGCCGGCGAGCGTGCGCCGAGCGCTCATGCCCCGGAGGGCGGCGGGGGACAGCGAGTGGTAGGCGCAGACGACGACGAGGGCAGCGAGAATGCCACCACCACGGATGGAGAGCGCGGCCAACGGGCGGGCGCGGAAAACAAGGAGAACGGGACCCCGGAGGCTTCCCGTGGCGTCGGCGACCGCAGCAGCAGTGCGGCAGGTGGCGACAGACGTGACGCAAGCAGCGGTGCTGGCGGCTGGAGCCACTCGGCCTACGGCGCTGACGCTGGTGGCCGTGCATCTGATGCGGAGATAGCCGCCAATGCGAGTGCCGCCGGCGGGATTGCGCGTGGTGCCGCGGTATCGGTGGGACCGGGCGTCCCACGGCCTCGGCGATCGGACAGGGCCACGCGAACGCCCAAACGTCTGATTGAGGAGATGTAGATGTGTTTAAGGGGGGTGGGGTGTTGTGTCCTGAGCACAGCCCATCTAGCGGCCGAGTGAGGAACTCGGGGTTTCACGCCCAGCCGGCAGAGGGGTCATCCGGTGACCCCGGCCGGCCGGCGGGAGTCGGGTGGCGTGAGGAGTCGAGAGCGGACCGGTGTTAGAGCGCCGGATTTGTGCCTTGCGTTCGTACAATACTAAGTGCCTTGCCCGCCGCTGGTGCGTGTTTGTGACCCATCGGAAGAGGAAGACAGGAGGGGATAGAACAACAACATGTTGTCAACTTGACAACACTCAAACTCACAAGGTGTCAACCTCACAAACGACATCTCAACTTCAAACAAGGCAAACAGTGTACTCGTCTGAAGGGGAGGAATGTAATGTTCAACCTCAAGGAGTGCAAGAGGAGTCAACATGTCAAACTGAAGACAAACAACCCCATGCTCAAACTCTCAACAAACAAACATCTCAAACTACAAACAAACAGACACAAACATACTGTGAGGATGATGACGAGTGTGAAGATCTGACACCTGCTGATTCAAGAGTGATAGAGGAATTCAAAAATGAAATTGAACTGCAGGGTGGAAAATACTTCGTCAAAATTCCATTCTACGACAATGTGGATGAAGTTCCAGACAACTTGGATAATGCCATGCACTTGATGCACAAGGTTCACAAGTCACTGGAACGCAAGAATCTGACTGAATCGTACTCAGCAGTATTTCAACAGCAACTTGATGATGGGATCATCGAAGAGATAGATTTATCTGAAGTGAAGAAACGCGTGTACATCCCACATCATCCTGTTATAAAGACAGAGGTACAAAGCACCACTAAACTGAGAGCTGTTTTCAACTGCAGCTACAAAGTAGGAAGCGCACCATCTCTGAATGAGGCGTGCTATCCAGGCATCAACCTGCTTACCAATATGGTCAGCCTTCTGATGAGATTCAGAACCAATGACTATGTCTTGATGGCTGATATTGAGAAGGCCTTTCTGCAGATCTTCCTGAAGTACGAGTGTGACAAAGATCGATTCTGCTTTGTATGGAAAACCACTGATGGCATCAAGGCATTCCGATTCAAGACCATCTTGTTTGGCCTCAACTCAAGCCCATTCATCTTGAACCACATCTTACAACTACATCTGCAGCAGTATGCGGAAACAGAAGCAGTGGCTGCTCTCAAACAGTCTCTATATGTAGACAACTTCCTCTACACATCGTCTCAACTCAACAAACTGAACTCAGTGTACACAGAAAGCATCAAGGTTCTGCAGGAGGGCGGATTCAACCTCCGAAGTTGGCAGTCCAACCACCAGTCACTGGTCAATGTGATGGAGCAGGACCAAAGGCTGCACCACCACAACGCACCTACAGAGAAGACGCTGGGTTACCAGTATGACTCAAAGCAGGACACACTGTCCCTGTCTGAGATCGAGCTGGGAAGCAACAAACACATCACCAAGAGACAATTGCTTAGTAACATCAGCAGAGTGTTCGATCCACTTTCACTGATGCTACCAGTCACAATCAGAGGTCGCCTCCTAATGAAACAAGTGTGGCAAGATGGTACTGACTGGGATGAGCAAGTTTCTCAGGATGTAGCCAACAAATGGGAGAAACTCAAACCTGATCTTCTGTCACTTCCGAAGTTGGCATTCCCACGGAACACAGTGGATTTGGAGAGTGACGAGCCCATCTCACTTCACATCTTCTGCGATGGCAGTAAAACATGCTATGGTGTAGCTTGTTATGTCACACAGTCAAATCAGTCAAATATCATCTTCAGCAAGGGAAAGTTAGCACCTGAGAAGAAAAGCATCCCTCAGATTGAGTTCATGGCAGTAGCTCAAGCGTTGGACTGTTTGTCACTGGTGACTGAATCGCTGGGACTCAACCTAGAACATGTCTACATCTGGACAGATGCACAAGTTGTTCTCGAGTGGCTACACAGCGGTACAAAAACCAAGAGCAAGTTTACCATCAACAGGCTCAACGCTGCCAGCAAGAAAAGGGAAGAGCTCGAGGAACAACTGCAGACCAACATCACATACCACTATGTTGACACCCACACTAATGTAGCAGACATGTTGACAAGAGGTCTCTCACATGGGGACTTCAGCAAGAATGTAGAAGTCTGGACATCAGGTCCTAGCTGGCTGGGAGACAAGTCTGCATGGCCACAGAGCAGTCTCAGCTGTCTTTCCACAGGCACCAAACAGTCAGTGCACTCATATCACACTGGCATACAGCAGACAACTGATGCCCCTACAGGACAAGATTCAGTCATAGATCCAGGACAGTACTCAAGCTTGAAGAAACTGTATGGGGTAACTGCTAGAGTGTTCCAGTATGTGAACAAACTGCGGCACAGAGAAGCTGACCCCCAAAGGCAAGCCGAAAACTACTGGATCAAGACAATGCAAAGAGCCTCATTCGATGAAGAGTACAAGTACTTAGAAAAGCAACCTGAGAGTCCAACTACTGCACCCAAGTATGTGAAGGACCTGAACCTTTTCATAGACAAAGATGGTGTGCTGAGATGTAAAGGTAGACTTTCTAAGCTCAACTACTACTCATACTCAGTGCTCAATCCCATTCTTCTGTCGAAAGAACATCCACTCACAAAACTACTGATCCGAGACCAGCACTCAAGGTGCAAACACTTGGGAGTGGGTACAACACTCACAGCATTACGCGAGCGTGGGTTCTGGATACCGGCTGGTCGGCAAGTCGTCAAACGCGTGATAAAGGACTGTATCACATGTCAAAAACTCAACAATCTGGCTTTCGCATATCCGAAGCTCACCGACTTACCGAAGGAGCGAGTCTCATACATCAAACCATTCAACGACACGGCAATTGATTACACAGGACATTTATTTGTTCAAGATGAGAATGGAACTATGAGCAAGATGTACATTGTGGTCTACACTTGCCTGGCAATTCGCAGTGTTTACCTTGACATTGTGCCAGACCTGACATTGAAGTCGTTTCTGCAATCATTCCGGCGATTTTGCAACATACATACTGTTCCAGCATCGATTTTGACTGACAATGCCAAGTACTTCGTTGCTAGTCAGCGAATCTTGGAGAATCTCTTCCTGTCTGATGAATTCAGCGATCATCTCAAAGAGCACAACATCAAACATAGAACGATTCCAGCATATGCCAGCTGGGTAGGAGGAGTATATGAAAGACAGGTAAAAACGATCAAGCAGTGCTTGTACAAATCAGTTGGTCGAGCCAAGCTAGATTATTTCGAGCTTCAAACACAACTAGCAGAAATCACAAACATGGTGAACAACCGGCCAATCACCTATGTGCATAGTGAAATAGATGAGCTAGAACCTCTCACACCAAACAAGATACTGAAGCTCCACACAAACCCTAGGCTGTGTCTAGTCGATGACACAGATGACACAGACCCATTGTGGATGCAACAACCCAGTGAAGCCCATCAGAAACTCAACGAAGCCTTGAAGAAGCAGGAGAAGCTGTTAACACGATACAAGAACATGTGGTACGGGGAGTACCTACTTGGCCTACGTGAGACAACACGAGATGTGTTTGAGACCTGCTGGGTTGACAAGATAGCAGTGGGAGACATAGTGCTCATTGATACCAAGGATAAACCCAGAGTATACTGGCATATGGGCTGTGTAAAGCAGCTCATTCATGGCAATGATGGTCATGTCAGGCAGGTAGTTCTGAAGACGGCTAATGGCCAGGGAAGATACTCTGTCAAGCTACTGTATCCTCTGGAGATCCAGGCCACACACACTGGGGCATCAGCTGTCGACATCTCATCCACAGCCAGAAGATCATAGTGGGGCAGCTAACCCAGCAACACAATCAGCGCGTCCAAGACGGCAAGCTGCAATAAAACAAGGACAACTTGTCAAGGATCTCATTCAGACTGACTCTTTGTAATATGATCACAATGCATCACAATTCAAATTAAATCACATGTCACAACATACTCATGCCTAACTTTGTTAGGCATCTCAAGTCGGGAGTGTGAGAATTCTTTCCTGAATATTCCCCTCTCATTCAAAACCTCACCTCTGTTGATCTTAGCCTGTGTGCCAGTTCTCAAAGTTGAGCTTTGTATAGGTGCCACAAGGTGGCAGGAGCATGCAGTTAAGGGAGTGACCATTTTGAAGTGGTCAGCTGATATTTTCTGGACAGATGAGGGCGGCCATTTTGAAGAAGCCAGATGGGTTGTCGGGTGGCATATCTGGCGCCCGTGTGGTCGGGTTGAGTCTGCATCAAACCTTCAAGCTGACAGTAGGGCTCCAGTCAAGTCGAAACTTCAGACGCATACAACAAACTTCAGAGAGCAAGAGTGTAGCCTTGGACTAAGGCAATTAACCACACCGGTGGATAGCTATACATTATGTTTTCTATCGGAGTAAAGCGACTAAGTTTTACAAGAACGTGAACAGTGCACAGACTATTTCTATATCAAGACCAGCATCTACCTAACTTAAGGTAAGCGAGGCTTTGTTGAATTTGGCACTCCTAACGATAACTAATCCTCACACTCCTTCATTTCCTAATGCCACTGCTCTCTTGAATTTGAGGGTTCCTTCACTCTTGAATTGGAGTGCTCTTATCTAGGTCCTAGCTCTCTTGAATTGGAGGGTTCCTTCACTCTTGAATTGGAGTGCTCTTATCTAGGTCCTAGCTCTCCTGAATTGGAGGGTTCCTTCACTCTTGAATTGGAGTGTTCTTGATTTGGCCACTGCTCTC
Source organism: Ashinkailepas kermadecensis (assembly GCA_034440615.1). NCBI lineage: Eukaryota > Metazoa > Arthropoda > Thecostraca > Neolepadidae > Ashinkailepas > Ashinkailepas kermadecensis. The sequence goes on along the minus strand of JAOTOM010004101.1, from coordinate 73,643 downwards.
TTGAATTGGAGAGTTCCTTTGTCTCCCTTGAATTGGGGAGCTCTAACCTACAACCTCTATTATTACGTCCACCTTTATTTAGGTTACGTCGATTATTTCTTTATATTCTCCCATCACACATCTTTCCGACCTCTCACATTGCAATTATTTGTTCCTTTTCCTATTGTTATTCCAATAAATTCCTTTCACATGGTATTCCGGCTTACTTCTCCCTCGCTCTTTCTTCTATACCATTCTCTTTAGGCCTCTTGGCCATTCTACCCAATGCTGCAGGGCGCCAACCACATATACAGTCCACTATGAGCGGTTGAGCACGGCGTCCGCAACATTTTGGTCCTCCGGGCCGGATCAGCCCAGCGTCAAGTGAGAGGGAGCACTCTGAAGGCAGAAGACGTCCAGTGGATCGTTGCATTGCATAAACAACTGTCAACAGCTTCTTGAGCTTGTGTTGAGTTGCTGGTTTGGGAACTGAAGACAGTGGGCGAGATGGAGGCTCCGGGGGGAGATGATGCGGCGAGTTCTGCCGGCAACGGGAAGACGGTGCCACAAGATGCCGACGCTGCTGAAAGGACAGGGAGAGAGGTGGCTAGCGAATTTAAATCCCTGAAGCTGCATCGTGGACGTAAGGCTGCTACATTTACGCGCGCGTGCAATACGGCAGAGACACAAATATCTCAAGAGGCAGACGGCGACGAGCTGAGGAAGCGTCTGGAGTATCTTAACGTGGCACTGGACGGTTTTATGGAAGCCAATGACGCATATGTTGACAAGCTGGATGACGTGGATGAATTGAAGGAAGCAGAAGAATATGCCTCCAGACTAACAGCTCGTCACTCTGGCATGGTAACTAAGATTAGACATGCGACTATTCAGCAGCCGGCATGGGGCACTGGGTCACATCCGGGAGAGAGGCGGCAGTCACCCACTGCACGCCGTGAGGAAAGCAAGACGAGTGTGTCTCGCGTCTCGCAACGTTCGAGGGCCTCGGTGGCCTCGAAGGAAGCAGAGATCGCGGCAGAACTAAAGGCTCTCGAGGTTAAGCACCTGAAAGCAAAACAGAAAAGGGAAAGAGAGGTCAGAGATGAGCTAGAAAAACAGGAAGAAGCGCGTAAGGAGCAGGAAGGAGCGCGCAAGAAGCAGAACGAGCAGCAGAAGAGACGAGAGGAACTTCTAGAGGTGAAAAACATCGAAGAAGAACTAGAGCACGCCCATTTGAAGGCGCGCTTGTGCAGGGCAGCGGAAACTGACCTCGAGTGGGACCGGCGGCATGACTTCGAGGAGGAAGCCATTGCAGAGACTAGGGCTGCCCCTCGGATCCACGATAACCGACCGATCAAGGGATATGAGCAGCCGATGGATGTTGGTGAGCCGTGTCGTCACGTGCGCCCGCTGGACGTCATTCCTGTCATATCTACCGAGGCCGAGCCACTGCAGCATGAGTCGTGTCGTCACGTGCGCCCGCTGGACGTTATTCCGGTCGTATCGACCGAGGCCGAGCCACTGCAGCAGGTCAGGTATGATCCGGCCAGCTGGGTGAAGGGATTATGCCCGGAGCGCACTGACGGAAATCAAGGACCATCGGCATTTGTGAAGAGCATACCGCGCCTGAGCCTACCCACGTTCAGAGGAAGAGCGCAGGAGTGGCCGCGCTGGATCGGCTTGTTCAAGGCCCTTGTGCACGATCAGCCATCGCTGACGGACTCCGAGCGGATGGCCCATCTGCAAAACGCGGTGGATGGGCCGGCCGCTCAGGCAATCGACGGCATGCTCTTCAATGGCGGCCTTTACCAGGAAGCCTTGAGAACATTACAAGAGCGGTTCGGGCGAGATGAGGACATCATTCAGGCGCACTTGAGGAGCGTCTTCACCACGACTCCACCTGCACTCACTGATCTGCCGTCCATGGAGAAATTCTACGCTGTCGTTCACAACACAGTGACGGTACTGCGCAACTTGGGCTATGCGAGTGACCTTTCCAGCAGCGAGAATTTGCGAAGAGTGGTGGAGAAGCTGCCGAACGAGCTGTCTCGCGAATGGGGTCGTGAAGTCTTCCGCTTACGGCCCGAGCGGCCTTCGCTGGAGACGCTCAGTGAAAGGCTCAGGGTTCAGGTGAGCATTCTCAGCTTCTCCGCTGTCCAAACGGAAGCGTCGGACCGGAAACGTGCAGCTCACACGCCCAGGGATGGTGCGGCGCGAAAGTCGGCACTCGTAACTGTTGCGACGTACGCAGCTGAAGAAGCTGAAACAAGAACGCCACCCGTTTGTGTGGTTTGCAAGGACAAACACAAAATGGCTGACTGTCCGACGTTCAAGTCCAAAACACTGGACGCAAGGAGGGAAACAGTGTACGCCGAGGGCCTTTGCTTTTCATGTCTCAGGAAGGGTCACTGGAGCAGAAGATGCAAGTCAGCCCGGCGGTGCGGGATAGAAGGCTGCAAGTTCACTCACCACCCACTGCTCCACGGAGGCCCCAGGCAGCCCAAAGCCAACCAGCACGAGCTACAAAGAGAAGAGTCAGGACATGAACCATTCATAGCAGCCTCTCTTAGCAACGAGACGGATACTCTTCTACAGATCGTCCAAGTCCGTGTCCATGGAGACAACGGATCAAAGGACGTGCTGGCTCTCCTGGACGCCGGGGCGCAGACGTCGCTGTGCAGCGAAGATGTCCTGCAGGAGCTGGGAGTCACTGGTCAGCGTCGCCAGCTCTGCATACAGAATGTAGAAGGTAGCGGCGCACAGCGATCATCTGAGCGGGTTCACCTGACGATCAGCGCCCTCGGTGCTGACGCGAGGAAGGGGCACATCAATGTTCCCGAAGCTTGGTCGGTGCCATCACTGAATGTGAATACCACCAAAGTGACAAAGAGCCAGCTCCAGGGATGTAAGCATCTCTGCGGTCTCGATCTCCCGCAGTACAGCGGCGGTCAAGTAAAGCTGCTGCTCGGGGCGAACGTCATCGAAGGGGTGCTTCAGAAGGAGGTGCGTGTGGGTCGCCCGAACCAGCCGGTTGCCGTGAGGACCGACTTTGGCTGGACTCTGACCGGATCATTGTCGGCTCTGGTGCCCAGCAGCATGCGTCACGTCATGTTCGTGCGACGACAACAGCCAGAAGAAGATGAAGATTTGTCAGCCATTGTCAACGAGTGGTGGTCCACGGAGGCCTTCGGGACGAAGTACCGGGAACCGACACCACGATCGACAGACGACAACAGGGCGCTGACCCTACTCGACAAGAACACTGAGAAGATCGAAGGACGTTACACGACGGGCCTGCTGTGGAAAGAAGCCAACCCAACCTTTCCGAATAACAAACCTCAGGCCATTCAGCGGCTGCAAGCCACTGAAAGAAAGCTCAGAAAACAACCGGATGTAGCTGAGAAATACCAAGCCACGATCGAAGCATACGTCACTGACGGTCACGCCCGGAAGCTGACACCTCAAGAAGCAGAAGCCCCGAACGACCGCCGTTGGCTCCTGCCACATCATGCCGTCACAAGCCCTAACAAACCGGACAAGGTCCGGGTCGTCTTCGACGCCGCTGCAGTGTACCGAGGGGTCTCCCTCAACGAGAAGCTGCTGACTGGTCCAGACCTGCCCGGTGTCCTTTTGCGCTTCCGGGAAGGCCCCGTCGCTGTTGCTGCGGACATCAAGCAGATGTACCATCAAATCAGGATCACTGAAGAAGACCAGCCAGCCATCAGCTTTCTGTGGAGAGATATGGATAGTGGCAGGCGTCCAGACGTGTACCAGATGCAGGTCACCATCTTCGGCGCCCGGTCATCGCCAGCCATCGCCAATTACGTCCTCAGGAGAACATTGCAGGAGCATTGGCGAAAGGACGCGGTGACAGGCTATAGGGAACCCGAACAGGTTCAAAGGAGTTTTTATATGGATGATTTTCTGCAGTCGGAAATAGATGAAGCCTCCGCAAATGAGCTGAAGCAAGAAGCCACCAGATCTCTCGCGGAAGGAGGATTCAAACTGACCAAGTGGCGGAGCAACAAGAGGGAAGCGCTAAAGGGGACACTGACCAGTGACAGGGCGAACCCGGACAATGCTCTGTGCTTGGGCGCGTCGCCAGCTGCTGGAGAGAAAGCGCTCGGGGTCGTCTGGGACGAAAGCGAAGACACACTTGGGTTCCGCTTGCGCCAAGCAAATGAGCCGCTGACAAAACGGAGTCCTAAGTCGAGCAGCCTCTGTTTTTGATCCGCTAGGAATAGCAGCTCCATTCACCGTGCAGGCCAGAGTCATGATGCAGCGCTTGTGGTCCAGACAGCTGACTTGGGACGAACTGCTGCCGGAACCAGAACTGACATTATGGCTGGACTGGCTGAGCGAGTCGAACAACCTTACGCACGTCAGTGTTCCACGGTGTGTGGTGCCAGGAGTGGGTATCAAGTCTAGGCAGCTGCATGTATTTTGCGATGCATCTGAGGCTGCCTTTGGAGCTGTGGTGTATATGCGATCAACGACTCACGACGACCACCATCACTGCAGGTTCCTCATCTCCAAGAATCGGGTGGCTCCTCTGAAGCAGCTGTCGATAGTTCGACTTGAGCTGCAAGCTGCCCTACTGGGGGCGCGTCTCGCGGATGCAACAATGAGGGAACTGGAGAAGAAGCCCGTCACGACGTTCTACTGGTCGGACAGCTACGTAGTACTACAGTACCTAGCCAACGAGTCTCGCAGATTCAATGCTTTCGTAGCCAACCGTGTAGCGGAAGTGAAGGAACTGACTGTCGGCGGCCAATGGCGGCATGTTCCAGGGAAGTTAAATCCAGCCGACGACTGCTCACGAGGTCTGGCCGCCTCTGAACTCACGTGTCAAAATAGATGGCTGAGCGGCCCGCCGTTCCTCTGCCGCAACCAGGAGGACTGGCCGGCACAGGTAACGGCTCCGCCACTGACGTGTGACCTGGAAGGGGTAAAACCAAATATCCTGACCAGCTCGCTAAGCAGCGCTAACCAGCTCGTCCCCGACCCCGGGAAATTCTCATCATGGTTGAGGTATCGCCGCGTGGTGGCCTGGGTGAGACGTTTTGCTCACAACGACGCGGCTCTCTCACCAAGGGGGGCATCGCGCCTCAGCGGCCTGCTAACGTCTAACGAGTTGAAGGAGGCTGAAGTTTGGATCGTGAAGCAGACGCAGGCCCGAAGGTACCCGGAGGAAACCAGTAGTCTCACTCTAAAGCGAGACCTATCGACAAGGAGTGGCCTGCTATCGCTATCGCCATACATGGACGACCACGGCCTGCTGAGAGTCGGCGGAAGGATCGGGAACGCGCCATTACCAGAAGATGCCCGACACCCAGTCATACTTCCTCACCGTGGAGAGGTCACGCGCCTGATTATAATGCAGCAGCATGCCAAATGCGGACATGCCGGCGTGGAGTACACGCTCAACGAGGTACGTCAGAAGTACTGGGTAGTGAAGGGCAGGACAACCGTGAAACAGCTGCTGCAGGACTGCCCTCTCTGTCGACGGCTCCGAGCACTCCCGAGGCCGCCAAAAATGGCCAGTCTGCCGACGGAAAGGTTTGATACCAGGCGGCCCTTCAGCAGCACGGGCATTGACATATTTGGACCACTGCACGTCAAACGATTCAGAAAGACCGAGAAGAGGTACGGGCTGCTGGCCACATGTATGGCAACGAGGGCAATCCACTTGGAGGTAGTCCACAGTCTGGATACCGACAGCTGCATAATGGCGCTAAGGCGGTTCTTCGCTCGTCGGGGAAGGGCATCGGTCATTTTTTCGGACAATGGCACCAACTTCGTGGGGAGCTGTCGCGAGCTGAGAGCCGAGCTACAAGCCATGGAGAAGGAGATCGCAGAGAAGCTCGGCGCCTTTGAGATTGACTGGCACTTCAACCCTCCCGCCGCCAGCCACATGGGCGGAGTGTGGGAGAGAATGATCCGATCTGTAAAAAAACTCCCTACGGGTCGTAGTGGGTCGGCAGACACTGACAGACGAAGTGTTACTGACGGTGTTCGCGGAAGTTGAACATATGACCAACGGCAGACCTCTGACCCACGTCAGCTCGGAGCCCACGGACCCAGAAGCCCTAACCCCAAACCACTTCCTTCTGGGCCACGCCTCTCCGCACCTAGCCCCAGGACTTGTGAGAGACAAAGATCTCTGCAGCCGACGCCGGTGGAAACAAGCGCAGGCTGTCACGGAACACGTCTGGAAAAGGTGGACAAGGGAGTACGTTCCGACTCTCATTCAGCGCAGCAAGTGGCGCCAGGAAAAGAGAAGCCTGCGAGCTGGGGACCTAGTGTTGATGGCCGAATCCAACCTGTCCCGGGGATCGTGGCCGCTGGCGCGCATCACTCGCGTGTTTCCGGCCGCGGACGGCAGAGTGCGTTCGGCCGAGCTGCGCACAGCTGGTGGGAAGCTGTTCACGCGGCCGGCTACCAAGATATGCTTTCTGGAGGAGGATTGCAATTAAGTCAAACGCGATTCACCAGCCTCCAAGCGATAGACCGCAGTACCCACTGCCTGTGTCGAAGCCGGCATCAAAACTACGTGAATGGTCAACGGATGGTAAATGTATTGGAAGCACCGAAATGCAGGCAGCGAGGCAAGACACGTTCAAAACAGCGTCTCAAGCAGCTGGCGAGCAGTACGGCGGACATGGGGGCCGGTCTGACCGACTGCGGTCGCCTGCAGGTGGGCCCGCAGACTTGGCGGCTTCGATAGCTCAATGCGCAGCTTCGAGTTGGCGGAGGCCTCAGCAGCTGCCATCTCGGCCGACTGCGCGCTGAGCGCCACGGCGTTCAGTGTGCGCCGCTCGGCGTGCCGGCTTAGCAGCATGGAGGCCAGCTGCTGCCGCAATGACGCTGCCTCCTGCTGCGCCAGTACCGCCGCCTCGCCCGCTCTGGCAGCCGCCTCCTGTGCTCGGGCTTCGGCCTGACGCGCCTGGGCGGCCGCATGCTCCATAGCAGCTGCCGTCTGCCTCGCCGCCGCGCAACCTTCTTGAAGGCGACGTCTGGAGGCGGCGGCGTCGACAGCCGCCTCTTCAAGCTGTCTTGTGGTGGTTTCCATCGCCTCCAGCCGCGTCTGCAGGGCAGCCTCGCGGCCGGCAGCGGCGCCCAATTCAACGCGGACACGCCGCTCGTCAGCCGCGGTGAGCGGGGTGCGCAGCTGCGAGGGTGCGGACAGCGTGGCGCGGGCTAGCTGGGCAGCACCGCCCTCGCTGGCCGCCCACAGCTGATAGGCCTCCCGGTAGTGGAGAAGCCAGTCGGCGGAGATATTGATCAGACTGCAAGGAGTGGACATAAGTTAACTAACGACCATCTGTATTGTGCGCGTATCAATGGACATGAACCAAATGCGAATGGCGCATCCGCGCCGATCAGATTGTACGCGTAACCGGCCGCATTAAATGGAAGCAGTCGGTACTCACCGAGATAGGTGTGGACAACCGTGCTGGCGATCTGGGTGATGTTGCTGCTGTAGGCGGCGCACGGCACGGGTGACGGAGCGGCGAAATTCCGGGCCGTTCTCGTCAAGCCGGACCCCGAGAATTTGCTCCGGCACACAAATGAGTCGGCCGGACTCGTCGCAGAAGCCGAGCCAGGAAAACTCCGGTTCGGCAGCCCCGTCTTCACCAAGGGGAACACAGTATGCAGCGCACATGGTATCGTCCTGAGGATTGGGTGTCCGGCTGTCAGCTCGAACGCTTCCCGACCCCTCATTTCGCGCGGCCGGCACCACCCGTCGTTCATATGTACTCCGGCCGGGTGAGGGGAGGAAAACGTGCCTCCGCCTCCCTGTGTGCGTGTGTTGGCTTTGTCCGTCCTCGACGTTGGGCGAATTCAGGTGCTGGGATGTGTCATAAAGTTACGAATGACGGGCGGTAATGAGAATGTGATTGCCGTCCCGCGTGAGGGGAGGCAACGTGCCTTCGCCTCCTTGTGTGCGTGTGGTGGCTTTGACCGTCCTCGACGTTGGGCCGATTCAGGTGCTGGAATGTGTGCTATCGGGTTAGGAACAGCCATCCGACCAGCGGTAATGAGAATTTGATGGCCGTTCCGCACCCAGCCCAGAGTGAGCAATTATGTCACTGCGGAGTAGTTCTGTCGGCCGCTGTGTGTGTGTTCCTCGTGTGCAGTCGAACACAGGGGGGGAGTGATGTTGCCGACAGACACTGCATGTCGCGCGGTGGTCTGCCGTTGGCGGGCAGCCGCGACGTCCGGCTAGACACCGCATGTCCAGCGAGACGTGTTTTGTTCGACCGGTAGGGCGTCCCCGTCGCGTCGCCCATATTTGCCCTGCGTGTTTGCTGAACGCCGGCCGCGGCGCAGGTGCGAGGTGTTTTTGCGACTCGTGACCCCGTTCTCTCCTTGTCTCAGCTGGCCCTCTCCTTCATATATAAGCGGCGCGTCTACACCCTCTCGCTCTCTTCTTCTGTCGTCTTCGTCAGGTGCACTGCTACCTCTGCCGTCTCGCCGTCGCCAATACAGAAATGAGTACTTTGAGCGAGTGTTGAAGTGATAAGTGGAACAGTGAGGATCAGTGAAGTGAATTGAGGAACCACACGCAGCACTGCTCGTCACGGCTGGGGCACCGTGCCTGACTTTGTTTTTCCTGCTTTCTTTCCACGTTTTTCGTACTCCTTCATTTCCTAATGCCACTGCTCTCTTGAATTTGAGGGTTCCTTCACTCTTGAATTGGAGTGCTCTTATCTAGGTCCTAGCTCTCTTGAATTGGAGGGTTCCTTCACTCTTGAATTGGAGTGCTCTTATCTAGGTCTTAGCTCTCTTGAATTGGAGGGTTCCTTCACTCTTGAATTGGAGTGTTCTTGATTTGGCCACTGCTCTCTTGAATCGGAGAGTTCCTTTGTCTCCCTTGAATTGGGGAACTCTAACCTACAACCTCTATTATTACGTCCACCTTTATTTAGGTTACGTCGATTATTTCTTTATATTCTCCCATCACACATCTTTCCGACCTCTCACATTGCAATTATTTGTTCATTTTCCTATTGTTATTCCAATAAATTCCTTTCACATGGTATTCCCGCTTATTTCTCCCTCGCTCTTTCTTCTATACCATTCTCTTTAGGCCTCTTGGCCATTCTACCCAATGCTGCAGGGCGCCAACTACATATACAGTCCACTATGAGCGGTTGAGCACGGCGTCCGCAACAGTTCATATGAATATGTAGGTTTCAGGGCCACGCTAGCATTTGGCGTATCTCCGAGTCTCTGCTGACTGGGGAGCAATTTGCAACCTATCTTGCTTGGGACAGGACGAAGCAGGCCAGACCAGGCAGGAACCCGACGTCGCAGCAGACGCTGAGGAGCCGGGCTGGTTGGTTGGTTATTGGTTTTTACGACACATCGACCGTTGAGTCATATAGCGTCGCCAATCTCTCACGCCGATTGGTCGCGGGCGAAGAGTAGCGACAGGTGAGATTCGAACCCACAATCTTTCGATTGCGAGACGAGCATCTTACCCCTAGACCACTCGTCCCCTGCTGAGGAGCCGGGCTGCTCCTGGTGGTCGGATGACCAGCAGCCACCGAAACTACTCAAAATGACAGTAGCTGGCGTCTGCGATGTGCTGTGGCTCGCACTCTCAGCCCGCACAGTTTCAGGGCAAGCATGGAACAAACCTTGCTTAGTGATTGCCTCCATCCTTTCCCGAAAAATTGCAGAACCATCCTGCTGATTTCAAATTGCGACAATTGGCCTGGCAAAATTATGGTATATTTTGTATATTTTTATCCACGTGTTTATGCAGAAACCCAAAGGTCATTGCCATCGGACATCAAAATCATATTTGTTTTTATCGTGCCGCCACCCACTGGTACGGACTGCCCGACACTGGTACGATACCGCGCGAGCCCGGTGCCTCGTCGAGCTGCAGAGCTTGCAGTCAGTCTCTCTACCGATATTCGACGATGATGACTGGTGAGAGGCTCTAGTTCATTTGCATGCTACTCCTCACTTCGTGCGTTTTCCGGGCATACCCGTCAATCATATGAAATGCTCCTCTACTCACGCGACGTTCAATTAGTCATGGGACGGTACACGGGGAGGGGGTGGGGGAAGTTGAGAACTTCCCCCACCCCATCCCCATGGAAAGAGAGCACACTCTGACCAGGAAAGGCGCCCCACCAGGGAGGCTCAAGTGCACTCTCTCCGACCAATCAACGAATTTTCACCTGAAGCCCCCCCCCCCCCATGGATTCTCGCAGCGATGCCTCTTCGAGAAGATGACGCTCCTCCAAATAAGTCCCCCCCCCCATGATAATTCCTGTATCTCCCCGTGCAATGAGTGCCACTGGATAGGGAACAGGATACCTTGATTGTAAATAATCATGCATCACCTTTCAGACTCCTAAAACATCCCGTAAGGTGTGGCGTGCAGAGGAGCTGCTTCACATCCGCACGTGTGCCGATGATCCGCACGCCAACTGGACTCACCTGGCGGGTTTCGTCCAACGCAACCTGCCAAATCGAAGCGCGGGTGCCGCCTGGATTAAGGTGAAGCAGTACCGGGACAGAAAGCAACTTGTGGTAAGTCTTCTAAAAGACCTGAACAAAAGAAAGACGAGAAGAGAACTGTGATGTTGTATCTGAAAGACAACATTGTTCGTGTTGTGTTGTGTAGACATATTTCGTGTTGGTTGACCATATTGACCACAGACCACTGACCACAGACCACAGACCACTCGTGTTCTGGTTGGCGTACGGTGCGGACGTGTCTCGGACCGTGGCAATCGTGACCGTGGCAATCGTCCATGGCAATGGTGAGGAGTGAGCACTGTTTTGTTTATGGTGAATTATTTTGGAGAAGTTTAAAAACTTAAGCTTTGCACACTACCATTTCAGCTTTGTACTAGCTCTGAGCCACTTAACTTAACTTGGGGACTTCAAATTGGGGGTGCCATGGAGGATGTAAGTAGACTGGTAAGGGAAGCTATGATGAAATTTGAATGGGAGATAAGGAGTGAGATGGATGATGTAACAGGGGAAAACCAAAAGATCAAGGGTGAGTTGAAGCAACTACAGGAGGAAAACGTCAAACTAAAAAAAGAGCTCATGGATATGAACTGTCACCTGGATGACATTGAGCAGTATACCAGGAAAGACTCACTAATTCTTGGAGGGGGAGGATTTCCAACTGTCCCCCCAGACACATTTGAGAACCCTGAAAAAACCAGAGAAATCACTAAAAAAAAATTATCCAAGAAAACCTTGGTGTACACTTGAAGGAAGCCATCTCAACTTGCCATCACCTGAGGCAAAACAAGAGGGTCATTGTGAAGTTCCAGGATCTGGATGACAGAAATGCTGTTTATGAGGCAAAATTTAGGCAGAAAGGTGAACTGAGATAAAAATTGTTGTCCATGAAAACCTGACGGCTAAACGTGCAAGGCAGATACAAGCTTTAGGCAATCTCTGGGAAGCAAACCTGATAGCGAACTACCACACAAAAACGGGAACATTTTGGCTCGAAAAACCAGAGAATAAAAGTATGCACAAATTCATCCAAGCATGACCAAGGAAGAAATAATACAGGCCACCGAAAATGCACCTTTGAAGCAACACTCGGCCCATCAACAATCCAGTCGGTCTGATGGCATCCCAGCAGGACATAAAGTACCAAAGGTTGATCTGGAGGAATTTGTCATTAGAACTACTAGAAGTGGAGCAGCCAAAGGAGGTAGGGGTCGAGGACGAGGTGCTAACAATGATCAGTAATTAAGAAACATGTACTTGCTCCATGAAATGGAACATAAAATTGGTGGATGGACTAATCAAATCATACAATAACTTTACATCAACATACCCATGAATTGGATGGCATCAACAAAGTTGAACCATTCAGGAGTATCATATATGTAAATATTTCTCATCATTAGTACGTGATCTACCTTGACCCTTACACCTGGTTGCCTGTCTTGGTTTGCTGTCTTCATTGGCATCAACAGATCAACAGACCAAATTCATTTTAAAAAGTGAATATAAAATGCCTATGTGGGTATTTGATGCCTATGCCTATGACTTGTGTACGGCAAATACCCACTGGACACCTCTTGTTTAATTTGCATCACACCAGTTAGCTGGAATGCCATTGGATTGTCCACTTTTCACAATATCACAATAGGAATCCTAACATACTGTCTGGAAACTGTCTTTTTCTGAAATCATGAAGAATTAGGTAATTGAACACTACAGGCATCATGCATTCAGATACTGTTAAAAAATTATACCTGGGTGCCTGCCATATCTGGTGCTTGCGTGGATGCCTATTTAGATACCTGGGTGTATGCCTGAGTGCCTGAATACCTGGTACGCCTGGTACTACACACAGCCTACACGCCACTACCCACCTGGGTACTTCTAGACAACCATGAATGGCCACGAGCTTACAAACGTTTGTTTGCTAGTAGGGTAACAGTAGGGGCGGCTAGTGAATTGGGTGAATTTGTTTGCTAGTAGGGGCGGCCATGAATTGGGTAGTGATGGTTAGATGGCATATAGCAAATACATGGACAGTACAAGTTTCTTTTGTGAAATAAAAGGATAATGCTTTTCTATATAATAAATATTCCCATAACATAAGTTGCTAATCATACTGTAATATCTCTTTGCATAATCTAGTTATCAGAAACTATCGTTAACTTAGTCATCACTTAAACAGTAGAGTAAATATAATTTACTAAATACTTGTCTCAGGCAATCTCAAGCTACTTGTGCTCCGACGTAATATATTGATTTGTCAGTACAAACTATTTATTTCTACATATAGGTATCAATCTGTTCCTGGTGAATAAAGGTAAACAAAAATGGTACCTACATGTTTGCCTATATTAAAAATTCATCCGTGGTCAATTGAATATTTAATGTGTACATTTTTCTTATACAGAATGAGCAACAATTCTCTTCTGGCGTCCCTGATTTGGGTCCCCCAAGAACACAACAAACTCTTGCCTGCGGTTGGTTGGTGATTTAAGGTAGGAATAGTACACCTTGTTAGTTTTCCGACATGGATATACTTAACATGGAAGAAAACCAAGATAATTTAGGAAAATACTTAGAAGAGGAGCTTGGGGGCGATTTCCCAGCCCATGAACATATTATAACTAACTGTAACTACACTTATCCAAACTCACTTATTATGGAATGGCGTGGGGGTATTTCCGTAAGACATATAAATGCTAGATCCATGAAGAATAAATTTGATGATATACTAGTTTTCTTAGATACCACTGGCATCAAATGGTCAGTGATATGCATTTCTGAGACTTGGCTGAAGAAGGATACTGAACAATTCTTTGAAATTGACAATTACACAATGTTTGCATCTAGTCGATGTTACAAGGAGGGTGGGGGATCAGCAATTTATGTACGCAAATCCTATGCAACAAGAAGTATCGATATCATAGAAAGTAACCTCATTGAAGCATCATTTGTTGAAATAAACCTTGAAATTGAAAACAAAAAGAAATCCATAATAATATGTCAGATTTACCGTCCGCCATGTTCTTCCCATAGTGATTTCCATAGCGTGTTTGAGAAGCTACTAGACAGCCTAGAAAACAAAGGAAAACTTACTATTATAACTGGTGATTTCAACTATAACTTGCTGAATGTCAGAAATGATAAAAATAGCAAATCATTTCTAAACTTGCTCACTTCATATGGATTTTGGCCTGCTATAAAAAAGCCACTCGTGCACATAGTGCTGGAATGGCTTTGCTTGACAATATATTTATAAATTATTTCTCCTATATCTGCTCTTCTGGAATATTGTTTGAGGACTTATCGGATCACCTTCCTATTTTTGTGACTTTAACTCTTGATGAAAATCAAACCTCAACAAAAGGTAATAGAATAGCATTTGATTACAATCAAGTGACTAAATTAAATGATTATTTGGTATTGGCACTGCACAATTTTGACAACAACACTGATGCAAATGTTGCGTGTTCTCAATTGATTAATGCATATACAGAAGGTATGAAGCTTTGTACTAAAACACTTACACATAGCAGTAGGAGAACCCCCATGAAACCATGGATAACTGCAGGAATATTATGTTCCATAAATAAAATAAAAATTATACAAGAAGTACTTAAGAAATCAAAGCATACAAAATACATTCGAGTATATACAATATAGAAACATTTTAGTTCATATCTTAAGAGATGCAAAAAACTGTACTATCAAACAGCACTCTATCACAATCAGCAGGATAAACAAAAAACTTGGAACATCCTAAATGAACTGGTAAATAAGAAAAAAATTAGATCCAAACTTCCAGATACATTAGTAGATGAAGATGGCAATGAATATGAAAATAATTATGTACCAAATGCATTTAATAATTTCTTTGTCTCTATTGGAGAAAGGCTAGAACAAGAAATAGCACCTACAGAAAAAGATCCTACTGAATACATAGCTGAACCTACCTATGCAAAGTTTTCTGATAATATATGTACCAATGAAGCTCAAGTAGAATCAATTATTAGGAACTTGAAATCTGTTGGAGATGGCATAGATGGAATCAACACAAAAAATGCTAATGCTTACATATCAAAGTATATTGAAACAGATTACCCATCTACTTAATATCTGTCTACAAACTGGAATATTTCCTGACGATTTTAAGAAAGCAGTTGTTGTACCTATATTCAAGGCAGGAGAACATCATAAATTCACAAATTATCGACCTATATCTTTACTCCCTATATTCTCTAAAATTTTGGAAAAAAATATTACACTCCTATCTTTCATCATATTTGGAACTAAACGATGTACCCTTTTCAATTTGGCTTCAGAAGAAATCATAGCCCATACATGCCAATTATGCATTTATATAATGAAATTACGAAGTCCATCGAAAATGGAGATATTTTGTGTGGCTTATATATTGATTTAAAAAAAGGCCTTTGACACAGTTAGCAGAGACATACTAGTTAGGAAATTACAGTGCATTGGAGTTGAAGGTACCCTACTTAGGATATTAGAATCATATCTTAAAAATAGATCAGCAAACCAAAGTATATGAGACGCTATCTGAACCAGAGTTAATGGGTGTTCCTCAAGGCTCCATTCTAGGACCATTATTATTTATCATTTATATCAATGACTTGACCAGGATTTCGAAACAAGCAAATATGTACTTCTTTGCTGATGATACAGCTATTCTTGTCAAGGCTAGAAATATAGATGAATTACAGAATAAAATGAATGGCATTGTGCCTGAGCTAACAACATGGTTCAAAGCAAATAGGTTATCTTTAAATGTAACAAAGACAAATCATCAAATATATTCTGGAACTCCCAGTAATGACATAGATATAGTGATCCATTTGGCAAAATGAACAGAAAACAAGAAATCAAGTATCTTGGCATAGTGCTTGATGAAAAATTGACTTAGCATGGGCACATTGATTATGTCACAGCCATCATTAGTAGAAACCGGGGTATTATGGGGAGGGCAAAATATTTCATTAAAAGTCGAGAACTGAAGTACTCATATAACTCTTTAATCCTTCCCTATATAAATTACTGTGCTGTAATTTGGGGTAATAATTATCCCACAAGATTAGACCATATTATAAAATACCAGAAACGTGCATTACGGATTATTGATTATAAACATTATGTATATCCTACAAATGAGTTACTTATCAAGTACAACATATTGAAGTTCACTGATATGGGGCAGGAACAAAACATATTAATACTGCACAAATTTGTACATGATACATTGCCATGTGCTATGGCTGACTTCTTTCAATATGCAACATCTACTAATACAAGAATCATTCAACATTTCTCTATACCATTTACTTATCGACAATATAGGCTGTTTGCTATTACATACTCTACACCAAAACCCTGGAATAGTGTAATTCGCCAAATATTTCCCAGAATAGAACAGGTGTCAAGGAAAAAAAATGTGCTAAAGAAATGCCTTAGACGTTACCTTATGGAATTATACAAATCAAACGAGAACTGAAGACAGAATCTAGTTCATGTAATTCATATAGATAACTTTTAAAAATTCTACCTTGCCATAGAGGATGTCACTGTTAATATATGGCAACACAGAAAAGTATGATGTGCGTGAATGAATGTTTTTTTTTTGTTTCGTTTTGTTTTTGTTTCTTTTTTGTGATGGAGGATTCTGTTAGGTTCGTATTCACCCATGCATATTCTGCATGAGTTATCTTCGTCTGAATGCTTTCATCTTTTCTGTACTCCGCCTAACATTTCAACTTGTGACCCTGGGAATTCCGTGGGCGCTACTAGCTTGCTACCTGCCGATGGTTTTCCCGGGGTCTCATTTCCTTTCTACTAATTGGTGGTAGTATATCTGCAAAAAGAAAAAGAAAATACAGAAGGGATGGTAATAGTATTGGTATAATCACATTCTGTTGTATCTCTTGCTTGCATCCCGAGGCACCCATGTGTTGGCTGTCCTGATCTATGGGCAGCTCACCTAGGGAAGCCTCACACTGAAAGACCCAATGAAGGTGCATACAGCCAAATTAGGATAGGCTGCTGCTGCATCTGATTGGGGACAATTTTTTAAAAAAATTGAGGACCTGGCTGAGGTGGCGTAGAGTTAAATATATGTGGTGCATGCCGTTCTCTTTCCTCATGAACACGCCTGAAGTGCTGCTGGACAGGCACACTGCACGTACACGTTTAATATAACATTTTAATTTATCTGACCGATGTTGCGGCAACATCTTCGGGCACCTGAAGACACCGCGGAGCGCATCACGGGACGGTCGCTGTCAGCGGTGTAAGCGGTCAACAGCGGCGACATCAGCTCTGATAAACGTCACAGTTGTAGCGGCGGCGGCAGCAAAGCTGCAGGCAGCAACGTATGGTTTACAGTTTTGGCAGCAGCAGCAGCAGCAGCAGCAAAGGGGCTTCCAAGCTTCAAGGAACCCCTGCCTCCTGACTTTCGTGTCTGACCACTTGTCGCCACGTCGACAAGTGGCCGGTGTGGCCACATACTACAAGTATCATCCACACATCAGCTCCAGTGGCATATATGCGTTTCGCTTCACCCAGAGCGATACAGATACATACTTGCATTAAGCTAATCCACAATGAACTCGTGGCTATTACAACCTCGCGTTAATATGACAAAACAGTAGAGCAGAAAAGGTCAATATAACGGAACAGTTTCTACAGGTGGTAATATATAATATAACAAGTCATAATAAAATGCAGTGGGGAGAGCAGCAATTCAGACCGTCTCGGGCGGCGCTCAGACAGATACCGCCGCAGGTGGCGACCGAAGGTCGGCACGAGAAGTTGCAGCAGTTCGGGTGGTAACGAGTTACGCAGTGAAGTCGTTTAAGTAAACAAACAATGCTTGGTCAAACATGACACTGCTTCAAACCAGGAATGCAAACCGGCTAAACACGCATCTAGATTTAGGACGTCGAAGATTCATTGGAAAGACTTCGTTTCAGTATGCATTAAGGGGTAAGCAAACGCTTGCGACGTACCGTAAAATCTCGTAAGGGCCCGCGATGTTCGTAAGGTACGTATGCATTCATTGTTGTGAATTACCACCTTGCGATGACCTGCCAACTAGTGGTTGCATCGGATAGCGGTAGGTGGCGCTGAGGCGTATTAGAGCCATGTGTGGCGCGGGTGTTACGAATGTTGGTTTGGGCGTTGGCCGTACGGTTAACGGGCGGTGTTGGGCGAGGTGCGCCCAGTTGACTAGACAGTGGTGACGCAAGTGTGTGGTCGTAGTTGAACTCTGTTACAATATTGATTGTTGCGGTTGCAAGGAGCACCGAATACAGGGACCGCGAGGAAGCCATCTTTATCTAATTTAGAGAGACAGAAGGATCTGTAACATTGTTGCCGAAACCCTGGATATTTAGATTGAGATGGCTGATTTGTTGCGCTTCAAGAGGGCACGCCCTGCTGCAGAAGGCTGGTTGAAGAGAGCTGCGAACAAGTTAGAAAAGGCAGTAGATCAGAAGACGTGCAACAGCAGTGAGCTACAGATCTTGACACGTGAGTTCGACCGCAGACTTGCAGCATGGGATGAAGTTCAGAGCTTAGTTGAGCTTGAGCTGGACGAGTCACAGTTGGAGTCAGATCTGTCTGAAGCTGGTGAGTTCAGAGATGGTGTTTTGGGTGTTCGCCTCGTGGCTGAGGAACTTTCACCACTGTCCGGAGCCCAGGCCGCATCCTCTGCAGCCAGTCACAGTGGGGCTCAGCCCACGAAGCTGCCGAAATTGGACCTGCCAACGTTTTCTGGTGACGTCATCCAGTGGCCAAGTGTTTGGGAGTCCTTTAAGGCCTGTGTTGATGATTCAGATGCTCCTGACATCACCAAGCTCACGTATCTGAGGTGGCTCTTGCAAGGAGAGGCGAAGCGGTGTATATTGCTGGGCTGTCGTTGAGTGGTAATTACAGCACCACCTGCAAGATTTTGAAAGACAGGTTTGGACGCCAAGAGCAAATCGCGTTCGCACACCTCCAGTCACTGCTGGAGCTTGGCTCTGTTCAGTTTAAGTCTCTTCAAAGCTTACAAGACGAGTTGTTGGTGCACATCCGCAGTTTGGAGGCCCTTGATGTGGGAGGTGTAAGTATGGTGTGTTCTTAACCCCGCTTGTCTTATCCAAGCTGCCGACAGCTATCCGTCTGGAGTGGGCCCGTGATGGGTCTGGCAGGGAAACTGATTTGGAGTGGCTCATGACATTTCTGAGCAGGGAGATCCACCGGCGGGAGCTGTCCGGTGCCTTTGATGGCTTGGGCGGAGCTGCAGGATCTGGTGGCCGCCAGCATGGGGGCGGCACCCATCACCAGAGATCCGGCTCTCACCAGGGAGCCAGTTCTCACGAGGGAGCTGGCAGTTGCCATCAAGGAGCGAGCGGCCGCAGTCTGCAGCAGAGGAGCAGCAGGCGACAGGACCGTAGGAGCTCCCAGAGCAGAGGAGCCTCTGCAGCAGCCCTTCAGTCGGTCTCTCATCCAGTCTGCAGCTTCTGCCAGAAGCCTCACCGGATAGATAAGTGTGACGTTTTGTTACGCTTGCCAGTTCGTGAGCGTATGAGGAGAATTAGGCTTGCTGGCCTGTGCTTTCTGTGCCTGAAGAAGGGCCACCAGGCTAGAAGCTGCTATGCGAGTGGGCAGTGCGAGTTCTGTCATGGTAACCACAACGCGTTGTGTTGCTATAAGCAGTAAGCCGGCGATGCTGTAAGCGAGGGGATTGCTAAGCCCCAGTGTGTCCGGCACTGATCGGTGTGCTGATGAGTCTCGCCCTCAGGCTTCCCTCTCGTGCAACGGTGGTGATAACCGTTGCATTGTTCTGCCCACTGCCAGTGTTGTGGTCCATGGTGTGGATGGGCCAGTGTCTGCCACATTACTGTTTGACAGTGGCTCTGACCAGAGTTACGTGTCCGAGGCCTTGGTGAAGAGTGTCGGTGAAAAGTGACTCAGCACTGAGCGAGTTTCGTACGCTGCCTTTGGTGGAAGGATGTCCACTTGTGACCGTGATGTGCGTGAAATCAGCACATCATGGGATGCGAAGCAGAGTCTGCATTAATTAGCTAAACTCGCCTAACTTAACATAACCTAGCCTATCCCAACATTACCTGACCTGACCTACGAACATATAATTTGATCTGAACTACCCTGCTTTTCGCAACTTCATTATTAACTTATAACACAGCGGCCTTTCCCGGTATACATCATAAAATATATTCGCCTATATAAAATCCTTGCCACGGTAGATTGGCTGGCGCGGTAGCACGTGCGACCTGTATAATTTTCCACCGATAAGTTGACTCCAGCAAACCCACCGATCCTTCGATTCAATGAGACAGCTGAGAAGGCCGAAAATGATGTTTGGTAATGCTTCATCGCAGCCTTGATTGTAGACAAAGAAGCTTAGATTGGGAAAATATAAAGGTATTGTAGGAATCACATGAGTTGGGGCTATCCGTGCATACAACTTTATATCAAAAATGGGATGAGAAGCAGTTTGTTTTATGGGTCACGACACTTGTCTCTCTCGTCGCGATGGCTGACCCCTGGCACAGGGCAGGTGCCCATAGTCAATGGGGAAAGTGTCGCCGGTGCATGGAACCGGGTAATGCAGGCAACTGCGTACCATCACTTTTATACGTTTTTCAGCACCAGACTCAGTCGTGAAAAACTATGAAAACGGACGCCTTTTCTTTACACCCCTCCTCCGGGTGCAGGTGCCACGTGCGGCAAAAACGTTTGCACAGCCACGCTTGGAGATTGTCTTGGCTACACCCTGGTGTCGGTTTGGTGTCGATTGGTCCATTGGTTTGTGAGCTATGCCGGTTGAAACCGAGCCGATTCGGCGCACTAATATTGGTCAGATTCCCATCTAAAATCCACGCTTTACATGTTAAACCAATTGGCGACTGAGAACTTCGGCGCAACCCGTTGTCTTGTCATATCGGTGTCACTACGTGCAGAACATTTACCGGATCGCACTGAAATTGTGCCTAAGCGGTAGCCAACACCGTGGGCTTTCATGAAACATCCCTCGTCCCTTGCAATGTGAGCCGAGCCCGGCGCCAATGTGCGGCGGTCGCGTTTTTCGTCGGGATAAGACCCAGCCCTATGTTAAACAGGAGTGGGGGTGTCGCGCGAATCTTGAGCGCATGGCACGCGCTACGCTTCGCCCACCACTACAAATTATACATTGCAGGATAGCCCATGTGACGGGCTATCCGTCCACCAAATTTGATGGCTCTAATACGCGCCGCTCTCGGCTGGGAGGTGCCCCACTGAAAACAGATCAACGCGCCTGACGGCCGCACGGTACGGTGGAAGGGTCTAAAAAACAGACACCATCTCACACACACCGTTTGACAGACACCATCTCACAGACATGGTCGATCTCGGAAACCGCTGGCTCGATCTTCATGAAACCTACACCAAACGATAGGTGTGCCAGTGGCGTGCGGTTTGGACCTCCGTGACCTTGGGTCAGGTCAAAGGTCACCAAATCGCCGGAAAAAAATCATCGCAGACATGGCCGATCTCGGCAACCGCGGGATATATTTGAATGAAACCTTCATCTAACGATCGGCCGTGTGCCAGAGGCGTGCGGTTTGCACTTTCGTGACCCTGGATCAGGTCAAAGGTCACCAAATCGCCGAAAAAAATCATCGCAGACATGGCCGATCTCGGCAACCGCTGGATCGATCTTAATGAAACGTTCACCTGACGATCGGCCGTGCGCCAGAGGCGTGCGGTTTGCACTTTCGTGGCTTTGGGTCAAGTCAAAGGTCACCAAATCGCCGAAAAAGAAGAAAAAATACCGCGGACATTGCCGATCTCGGCAACCGCTCGATCGACCTTAATGAAACCTTCACCAAACGATCGGCCGTGTGCCAGAGGCGTGCGGTTTGCACTTTCGTGACCTTAGATCAGGTCAAAGGTCACCAAATCGCCGAGAAAAAAAAATGTTTAGCTCAGACATGGCCGATCTCGGCAATCGCTGTCGGAGGGGGGGGACAACAGACAACAGACAACAGACAACAGACAAAGACACACCATTACGGACGTAATCTTCATGAAAATCTGTCGGTGAATAGACCCTCGTCTTCTGCAAAGTCTTCTCACAGGTTTAAACATGAAGTTACGCCCATGGCTGTTCGTGCACTACTCGACACTTGTCTATTTCAACCTTATTACCAAAGAAATAGAGAGTGAGGTTGTCGAGTCAAAGAAGATGTCACGAAGTATAATTATTCTGATGTTGTGATACATTATTTCCCACCTGAAAGCCCCCCGACGAGGTACCACCTTTCCGTGGTGGGGGGGATTGCGTGCCCCAATGACCCGGCGACCATCTTACCGGCGAGGGGTGAGACTAAGAGTGCCTCACTCGTCCTTCCATCCATACGCTCCCATTCCAATGCCCATCTCATCCCACCACCCATGTCCTCCTCCTGGCCCTGCAACACCGACTCTCCCTATCATGAGCAGGTAGGACAACTTCCCCGGTCTTGCCCGCCAGCTCAGTTTTATCGGGGTAGCCGCGCCCCCTCGGCCCGCCCCCCGGGGTTGACGGAGTCCTGGAGGCTGAGGTCCCCCGTCGCACGGAGCTAGCTGTGGCGGGGGACCAACACTCCTCTTTGGTCTTAATATCCCGGAGGGGCGGGCGGGCCCGTGGGGCCTCACGCGGGCCAAGTGGCCGGTCGCCTCGGGCCGGGGACCTGGGATCCTTCCCAGCGTCCGCCGGCCCGGCCGGCTGGGGTCAAGTGGTGGGCGGCGCTGGATTCCGGTCGGGGTGGTGAGTCTCTCTCTCCCGGCCGGGCGAAGGCGCCGCCCGCCCCGTATAGCTCTTCGGGCGCCTGGCGTCCTCCCGTCCGCGGGACCCAGGCGTCCCCCCTGTTGGGCTCCTACGTGGTGGGGCGTCCGAGGAGCCGAAACCAAGAAAACACATGGCATCCACAGCTCAAAAAACCACCCCTGGTTCCTCTCGTGGGGACCAGACAACTAGTTTTTCTTCCCCACGTATACTCATCTTTCGAGGAAAGACGAGGTGTCTCGCATCGCTATCACCCTTTCAAAGGCGAGATGGGTGTGATCGATTTGGGAAAATATTACGCTGCGAGAAATTGAACGATGGTGCATTGGAGGTGGAATTTGCACGGGCAGAGGAGGCGGAGACCGCATTGAAATTATCTGAGTTTAGATTCAGTGTCCGGAAAAATCAGAGTAGGGTCGAAGAGAACATTCAAATCACCATAGAACCACACAAAACAAAAAATACTTCGCGAGGCCTTATCAACTGTTTTGACCTGAGGGAGGTGCCAGAGGAGGAGATCGTGGACGGATTGTCGGAGTTTGGGGTGACTGAGGCAAGAAAGATGAAGGTGAGGAGAGGCTCGGAACTTATTACAACGAACAACGTGATATTAACTTTCAATACCACTGATATTCCGTCCGAAATACGTGTGGGCTACGTCCGTGTGAAGGTCCGTGTTTTTCTACCCAATCCGATGAGGTGTTTTAAATGTCAAAAGTTCGGACATACCAACAAATACTGCCGGAATCGCCCTGTATGTGGCAGATGCGCCTCCCAGGAACATGACAGTGAAAACTGCACCTGCGAAATCCCCTTTTGCGCGAACTGTGGCGAGGGGCAGGACCCTCATACTTCTTACGACCGAACCTGCCCGACTTACATCAGAGAGAAGGAGATAATTTATATCAAGCACACACATAAAATCACGTTTCGGGAGGCACGGGATCAATATGAACAATGTCATCCCAGAATATCGTACGCGTCAAAAGTGAAAATCAGGTCCATTCCACAGCACACACAGCCCGACAGAGCCTCTGAGCTTATGGCTCAACTAACGGCTCTTCTTCGCTCCTTTGGAGCGCCTCCTGCGTCGCAAGTAAGGCAGGGCCAGCCAACCCAAAACCACGCAGATATGGCCGATGGCCCACCCTCCACGAATGACAGCGTTCCCCCGTTAGAAGCCCCCAACAGATCAACGCCCGAGGGCGCGGCGTGGACGCTTGTGCAGCGGGGAAAGAGGCCTCCTCGGTCCTTCCCACCCAATCCCATCCCATCAACACCTACCTCTAAATCCCCGCCCCCCACCTCCCGTCCGCCTCCCAGTCTCCCATCCCCTCCCTCGCGCCCCACCACCACCCCTAAGTCCACCCTCTCCACCTCATCCCTCCCCGAATCCTCCCCCCTTCCCGTGAGCCAGGCCTCGACTTCGCCCTCAACCTCCGCTTCCGCACCTGCATCGCCTACCAGAAACTCTCGACCAATTCACATCTCAGGCGTTAACCTGCAATACCAGGAAGCCGAAAGACTCGCACGAGAAGCAAAGCGAGCACGGCTCGCTCAAATGGAAAAGGCCCGGGCCCAGGTGCCTCCCCCAAGGTCAGCCACCCCTTCGCCGCGAAGGCGAGTGGAGGGACCAGTGGGAGCATCCGAGATGGGTCCTCCCCGCCCCCACCGCAACTAAGTGTTCCTCAAAAGCGAGGGGTGCCCTGGTCCGAATCACCTCCGGGGGGCAGCTCACCAAGATCGCGCCAGAAAACACATTCGCTTAGCTCTGGTCTGGGACGCCTCAAGGAGTCCTCGATGGACTCTGCTGCGAGTCAAGGCACGGACACGCAGGTTTAGACACCTCTGCCTTTATTTTAGTGAACAATGACACCAGCATATCGCTTTTTGGTTTCCATCTTTTTCTTTGTCAATTGACCGTGCTACCGTTGGATTTATTATGAACTCTAGTCATTTTCTATCTTCAAAAGCAGGGCTGCCGTGGTCACCGCGGTCGCACCCGAGAACCACCTCACTCGGCCACGCTTGGAGTCACTGGGAACTCTCTGAGGAGCACTTATAGTCTTACCCTGACTCACCATCATATCATCTTTAATTTTACAGTGGAACTTGCGTGGTTTTAGAGCAAATTTTACTGACCTGCAGAGGGTTTTATATCATAGACGACCTATTGCTGTAGGCCTTCAGGAAACCAAGCTTTCCAATGATATCCAGTGTGCCATTAAAGGATATTCTGTATTCAGGAAAGACGTCTCAAATACTGATACCATTGCACACGGTGGAGTAATGTTGGCCGTCCACCATGCAACACCTGCACGAGAAATAGCACTGCAAACAACGCTACAAGCTGTAGCCGTGCGTATTAATCTAAATCACCTTGTTGTTTCGTTGTGTTCAATTTATCTTCCCCCGGGAGAAGCTTTTCCCTCTGCGGAGCTTAGAAGTCTTATGCTGGAGCTTCCTCCTCCCGTTTTACTTCTCGGTGATTTTAACTCTCATCACACTCTCTGGGGTTGTATCACTACCAACTCTCGTGGTAGACATGTGGAATCCTTTTTAATCTATGAGACATTGTGCTTACTAAACACAGGCTCTCCAACACATATAACTCTACCATCGGGGAACAAATCGGCCTTAGATCTTAGCCTTTGTAGCCCCCAAATCGGTCATCGCTGTGTTTGGTCGGTGGATGATGACCCGCTCGGGAGTGACCATTATCCAATCTGGTTGGAACTTCGTTGCGGTGCTGTCCTGGGAACGAGGCCACCACGTTGGAACATCAGCAAAGCCAACTGGCGCCAGTTTGATGAACTATTACAGGAGAAGTTATCTAGTCATGCCCCCAGCCAATCTAATCCACCACTTTCGGTGGAAAATTTTACATCGCTGATAATCGACTCGGCCTCCGAATGCATACCTAGGACCTCCAGAACACCCCGCCGTACTCCCGTGCCGTGGTGGACTGAAGAATGCCGGGATGTCATCCGTGCTCGTAGACGTGCTTTCAGGACTTTTGATAATCACAGCACAACAGCCAATCTGATTGCGTTTCGGAAGGCCAGGGCACATGCTCGGCGCACAATTCTTGAGGCAAAAAGACATCCTGGAGGAAATTCATTGGAAAACTTAATCAATTTACACCAACACGACTGGTCTGGTCCCAGATCAAGCGCATTTCAGGACAATTTTCTTCAATCCCTCTCCCCGTATTGAGAGTTGGGAACACTGATGTTAGTCATCCGTCAGATGTTGCGAATGAGATGGCTCGTTTTATATCAGAACGCAGCAAAGGCGGAAGCATTGATCCAGAGTTTTTGAGGTTTAGGTCGCGTTGCGAGAGGAACCCTATTCACTTCACCACTTCAGAATCACTAGACTACAACTTACCGTTTACAATGACTGAATTAACTTCTGCGATTGGTGCTTTAAAAGATGTAGCTGAGGGACCGGATCAGATCCATAATGTTATGTTGAAGCGGCTTCCTCGTGAGGGGCTGGAAGCTCTGCTAGCGACATTTAATGGGGTGTGGGAGGCAGGCATTTTCCCGGAGCGTTGGCGTGAGGCAATTATAGTCCCTATTCGAAAACCCATGAAGGACGGATTGCTGCCAGCACATTACCGCCCCATTTCGCTGACCTCTTCACTGGGAAAATTGATGGAGAAAATAGTGAACGTCAGACTCACCTGGTATTTAGAAAACCAAAATTTTTTCGCAAATGAACAGTGCGGTTTCAGACGAAACAGAAGCACCGTTGACCATATTTTACTTTTGGATACCTCGATTCGTGCAGCTTTTAAACAGAAACAACATCTTAACGCTGTGTTTTTTGACATTGAAGCGGCATATGACACGACCTGGCGTTATGGCATTCTTTTAAAGCTTCAAAGAAGTGGTATCCGCGGCCGTATGGGCACGTTCTTACAAAACTTTTTAGCAGACCGTTTTTTTCGTGTCCGTATTGGAGACCATCTATCCGCACGCTTTCAACTCTCAAATGGAATCCCACAAGGAAGTGTGCTAAGTGTCGCTCTCTTCGCCATTATGATTAATGACGTTTTTGTTGGGCTTCCTTCAAGCATTTGCCGATCTCTATTCGTTGACGATATAGCTATTTGGTCCTCTTCTTCAAGAGCCTCTACATCGTCGCGGCAGCTCCAGCTGGCGACAAACCATCTCCAGAGGTGGAGCACCATGAATGGTTTTACGTTATCCACCACAAAAACAGCAGCAATGCATTTCTGTCGCCGTCGTTGCTGCCGTGATCTTGCACTTACGCTATATGGTGAACCCATTCAACTATGCCCTGTATTCAAGTTTTTAGGTATGTATTTTGACAGCCGCTTGCTTTACCGGGAACATCTAAGAATTCTTCGTGACAAATGCATTACATCTATGAATATTCTAAAATGTGTGGCACGTACATCGTACGGAGGGGACCGACAAACACTGCTACTCCTCTACCGATCACTCATCCGCTCAAAGCTAGACTATGCTTGCTTTGTTTATGACGGCGCCTGTACATCCGGAAAGCGTGTTCTGGATGTTGTTCAAAATGCCGCTATGAGGATTGTGACTGGTGCATTCCGGACTTCGCCAACCGCGAGCCTTCTGGCCGAAGCCAACGAGCCGCCACTTTCCCTGAGGAGACAGATGCTTGGGATGCGCTACGCATGCAAGTTGCGTCGTTTCCCACAGCACCCAGCATACCAAGCAGTGTTCTCGCGTCACGCTGTATCAATTTTTTCAGACAACGGCGCCCGTTTGTACCGACCTCTGTGCACTAGGATCCGTGATCTTTTCAACGAAAGCCAATTGGAAATTCGTAAAGTGAAACGCGCCCCGCTGGTCTTAACATCCCCGTGGAGACTTATCTCACTGGAACCGAGAATAGATTTAGTATTGGCTGGCATCCGTAAGGAGGACACTCTCCCGAATGAGTTTCG
Organism: Ashinkailepas kermadecensis; assembly: GCA_034440615.1. Lineage (NCBI taxonomy): Eukaryota > Metazoa > Arthropoda > Thecostraca > Neolepadidae > Ashinkailepas > Ashinkailepas kermadecensis. Next base: position 46,386 of record JAOTOM010004101.1, on the reverse strand, counting down.
GGCACGGGCTTTGGAACACATATACACATTTTATAACACCTACGCAAAAACTTTTACCGATGGATCGAAAACCGACGCTGGGGTTGGGAGTGCCTTTGTAAGCGACACAGCCACCAGATCGTTTACATTACCGAGACACGCATCTGTGTACACGTCTGAGCTCGTGGCAATCCATAAAGCGTTGGCTTACATAGAAGTCGGAAATGAGGAAGATCATGTGATTTTATCAGACTCCTTGAGCAGCCTTTTGGCACTCAAGAGTTTTAATCCCACAGACGCTCTGATAAATGACATCTTACGTCGTTTGAGTGAATTAGATGAAGCAGGAAAAGTCGTCCATTTCTGCTGGATTCCCAGCCACGTGGGTATTGCAGGAAATGAACAAGCTGACAGCGCTGCTAGACGTGCAGCACAGGCTCCCTTGCGCAGAACATTCCCAATTCCGGCCAGGGACTACTACTCAGGGATCTCTGCCTTCCTGGCAAGGAAGTGGCAAGCTAGTTGGGACGAACTAGCGTCGAACAAATTGCGGACAATAAAGCCATCTCTCGGTCAGTGGGATTCGTGTTCTCGTAGGACAAGGATAGAAGAAGTGACGCTATGCCGGCTGCGTATAGGACACACTTATGCCACTCATGCTTATTTACTCAATGGTGAGAATATGCCACTATGTCCTAGATGCGGTGCAGTACTGACAGTTCGTCACGTTCTAATTTCGTGCCCGAGGCTTTCCTTGGAGCGTCGACGTCATTTCGGGAGTAACCAGCCTCACTCCCTCCTAGCAGTTTTGGATGACCGATCACAGATTGTTAAATCCGGGAACATCTTCACCTTCCTATCTGCTGTGAAATTTTGTGCTATCTACCCGGGGCGTTAACATCAGAATTGTACCAGGAATTATACCTGAAGCACAGGAAGCGCCGTACAGCAACGGTTTAAACAATTAACTGTTTTGGGCGCCAAATGACCATGTAGTCGGCGCGCCCTTAAGCCCAAATAATCAATCAATCAATCAAGACAGCGGCAGAGGGTTAGCATGCAGCGACATCACCTGCTGGTGAGATGGCGCGCAATGAAGCTTCTGCAGCAGCAGCACTTGCGGCCGTCTCGCCAGGAGCCATCGCTGCATCTAACCTTGCCGCAGTCGCCTCTCCAGCCGCCGCCGCCGCTCCAGCCGCAGCCACAGCCGCCGCTCCAGCCGCAGCCGCTGTCGCCGCTCCAGCTGCCGTTGGCGCCGTCCTGTGCGCCACAGCCACACCTGCCACCGCCATCACGCTCGCCGTCGCCACCGGAGCCACAGCCACCATCGTCGCCAGCGTCGCAGCCGCCGTTGCCGCTTCCACAGCCGGCTGGCGGCTGGACGCTTGGCGCTGAAGCGGTCCCGGCAGGCTACGGTAATAAGGCTTACCGAGCTGAATTTACTTCCGTGAACTATGCAATATCATATGCGAACGTTCCTTTTTCAGTTCAATTTAACATTGTCTTCCTTATGTTGTGAATGGGTGAGAGCGAATCATCTGGCTTCCGTACTACATACCGCAAAAAGGTTTCGATACACGCACATGTAGGTTTGTTTGGAATGCAAATTTGGCAACAATTAGCGTTTCAAGTATTCAAGCACGAGTCTATAGTTTCATCTGATTGTCGTATCACTTCCCGCTCCCTTCATGCAGTAAAACCTGCATTTTGGTCACTCTGTGCAATAGCCATGTCACATCAGTGATGTGCGGAGAACAATGCAAACGTTGTGACAATTTTCTGGGTAATTTTCGCACAGAGCTGGTGAGCGGCGGCATTCCGTGCTTGTGCGGCGGCCTGTACAGGACGGCGCACAGCGTGCAGCAGCACGCCTACATCATAAAGGGCCGGCAGGAGGAGGCGGCCTACCTGAAGACCGCCCGCCTGCTGGTCCGTAGCGGCGAGCTGCGCGTATATAAAAATACGCGCAGTGACACGTAAGCTATTTCGGGCGCCCTATGGCGGAGGCATGCTGTACCACAGATATTATTTTTTGAATGTCATGTCGACGGTGGTCAATTTATGTCACTCAAAATGAGCAGCACCTATGCTCCTTTTCCCCGTTCAAAGTGCATTCATTTCATCAATTTCATGCGGACGGTGTTCAATTGATGTCGCTACCGTCCGTGTACCGCCAATGTACCGTCGGACTACCGCGATACCGTCAGAATGCATGTGAACATCGGTACTTGGTGTTCGTTACTACAGTCGAGTTCTTCTCATTTATAGGACGGAAGTCCGCTGTCCCCTGTGCCGGCCGACCCGGACGTTCTCGGCCGGCGGTCCGGGACAGCAGGCGCTGCAGCGGCACGTGCGAAATCACCATCGCGGCCAGCTGCGTCATGTGCGCAGCATGGAGCGATGTGCGCGCAGACTAGTAAGTGCCGCACACGGCAGAGTGGAATGCGTGATGAGTGAGTCGACTGCAATGCAGCCGACAACAAATCACACCAGCCTTTTCACTTTTGTTTTCACTATTCCTTTCAGTTGGTGATAGGGACTATATCAATTAACAATTTGCCCGTAATATTCACAACGTACCAATGACGCTGAACTGTTTGTTTCAGTGCTTACGCGCCGCCTCCGAGCACGCGGCACAGGCGCTGGGTGTGCCCGTGCACGAGGATTGCTTCCAGGCAATTATGGTGAGCACCAACTGCATGTGCATTCGGATATACACTTGTCAGACAATGTCCGGTGGGTAGGGACATCGGCACGGATCGTGATCAGTAATGCGGCGGGCTTGCGGGCAAAGCCAATTGCCAGCTACTTATCTAACATGCAATCTCATACTCTTCCAGTCAATATTGTTCAGTTCACTGGCATGTAGGTAGAACCATGTGGAGAGGATATTCACCATCACGGTCTTCCTGTCACGTCACGATCTTCCTGTCAGCATTGTTCAATTCAGCGCAATGGAGTTGGGACAACCATGTGGGTAGCAACAGATTCCTCCCCACACAGAGACGGCAGCATGTCTAGAAAACACACCCGAACTAAAACATCAATTTACAATAGATAACTTGGCGGTATTCAACGAACGCCAATATTCACTCCCATGAAGTGGCGTCGACTTATCGATGGCTGTTTGACGGTTATTGAACATTTGGTATGATACCACAGGAGTTGGTGCGTGAGCGGCAGCTCGCTGAGATGGCGTCGGAGGCGGACGTACTGGTGCCTGCCATTTTGCTACCCAGACAGCTCCTGCGGGCATCAGTACGTCTGGACGGCGCCGACCAAGACGCGTACAGGCACCTGGGCACAGTAAGTTACCCACATTGTTTTTGCCGCAATACTTCTTCGTGAAACTATACTTTTTACAATCTTTTTGTTACCGGGTGGTTCAAGACGTAATTAATGTTCACGGCTTATGGCGCCACGCACACTATTTCGCCGGTGGGGCGCGGGATTCGGAAAATGTTCGAGCGGTCGAGTGTAACCAGGGTGCTACAAGGAGTCATGACGCAGACATTACTCGGTATGGTGTAATCCCGTGAGTACTGTGGAACATGGTTACGTCGCTGACCAGCACCGCTATGTGTTACAGTACGCGGTGACCTGGCATCAGCAGGCGACCACGCTCAGTCTGATGCTGCAGCTGGCCGGGCTGCAGCGGCACGTCGACTGGCGCGTGGTCGTCTGCCACGAGGAGAACCGGATAGCGGTGAGACTGGAATTTGGAACTTAGCCATGGTTCACAATGCTTCCTTCTCATCTTTTACTGATTCTACTTATTCTGGATTTTAGCTTGCCACCTCTGGGCAATGTCACTCGCTTCGGTTGCCGGCTAGTGTTCAGGATACCACCTGATGGAAGCTGCTGACCGCCAGTGGGTGGTACAGTGGGAGCGTAGGTGAAAGTGTCGATGCACACCAAACGCAAAAAAACGTCTGCTGCAAATGTGCCCTGGTTAGCCTTCTCTGGCTGTGCTATTCTAATAACTTGGTATGTTCTACTTAATGTGCTGACAGGTATTCGATGCGGTCGAGAACGCCCTGCGCCTGCAGCCCTTTAACGGGCGCAAGTTCGTACGGGCGGTGCAGCACTTCATCAACTTCATACAGGCCAGGAAATGTCACCTACGCTGCACCGCCATGGCCGAATACTTTTTGGCCATAAGTGCGGGCTTGCAAGGCCTGCAGAAAGCGCACAAATCTGGCAAGTTTTAGTGATATACTGTTTACTTTGCTATCGATTCAGGTGTAGAAATCACCATGTTCGAAGAAACCATGCCCACATTGAGGCTGGTAACAACTTATGATGTTTGCGTTCCACACACTCGCATCACGAATGTTCGTACGCACATATATATATATATATATATATATATATATATATATATATATATATATATATATATATATATATATATATATATATATATATATATATATATATATATATATATATTTACATGGAGTCTGGGCGTACGTGGTACTTACTTTGCAATGCGGTTGCAGAGTACGATCGGGCAATGGCCCGGCGCCAGCAGCGGAAACGCGACCCCAGCCTAGCGCTGGACTTGTCCGATCGTGCTCAGATTGAAGCCATCTGCCAGGGCTACCTCGACCGCACGACCCGCAACCCACCGGAGCCGCCCACCCGCTCACTGGCCGTCCGCTTCCGGGAGTGAGTAGCCACATGCTCGGCAGCGGCCGGACCGATAGTAATCTTCATTTTTCTCACTTATTTTCAGATGCGTTACTCTCAAACATGTGTAGGCCGTGCAAAGCGTGCATGTGTGTCGGCCAGACCCATGACCGGAGGTCGAGGGTGAGTCACGCAGTGTGGCTCCCGCCCCCGTGGTCTGTTGTTAACTTGTAGCTATGATAAAGTTCTGACACGTATCACCAAACGACTTGTTTGTTGACGGAAATCCATCCATAGGCACACCGCGTTCACGCAAACATCGGAAGCGCACTCTCATCACAATCATAACAAAACGGTGTCGTGTGTTTCAGGGTGCTGTTCATTGCCATGTGCAACCTGTGCGGTTTCCGCACAGGGGCAGTGAGCGGCACCACCCTGGAGGAGATGGCCAAGGCCAAGGTAAGTGGACGGATAAAACACCAACAGGTCGTTGTTCATGTTGCACGTAATGGCGTGATCTACCCGAGGGCACAAATCCACTACTGTCGATAGGCCATTGTGGTAACCACCACCCATGTGACCAACATTCTCACAGTATCATCGCTTGTATGACTAGTTCTGGATGGTGTGATGGTGGTTTCCAATCGATATACACGGAATCCTCACCGATTAATTCTGCTGCTCAAACCGTTGTTTACAGTACCGTGTTTGATGAGACGAGATGGTTAGCATTACTCGTGTGACACATTTCAATGACTTGCGCGGCCTTGCTCACCACGTGTCGTTCTCAGCTGTTTCGTTGACCGTTACTCATATGGCTTTACACGTGTGTCTGCAGGAGCACCGAGACGACGACGGCCAGCTGGGCTTCTCCTGGTACACTGCTGCCAGTAAGACACTGGGCAGCAGAGGAGAGGCCCTGCTGGTCGCCAACCAGGTCGTCTGGGATGCCCTGGCCTACTTCGTCGCGGAGCTCCGCCCCATTATAATGGAGCACCTGGATGTTAACGGTGAGTTGACCGACAGTGACTGATGCGTGCACATTCCACCAGAGTGCTGCATACTTGTATTGACATCGTACACACCACGATAACAGTACTTAGAGTAAGTACACTTTCCATGAATAGTGTACCATTTTCTTCTTTGTTGGTTGTTTACATGCTTCCAGAAACAAATTTTGCGCTCGTGTAAACTTTATACCTCAAATAGCTCCGCGTGACTGCCCCTTACCCGGCCGAAGAGCATGATGTCCCATTAGTTTCTCGTCCACTACCTCTCAAGACGTCTTACCTTACCGTGAAGCGTATACTGTGCACTGGGCAGGGACTTGAGGAAGTTACACCATCTTTCAGCCCACACCCAGTCGGTGCTCGCTGGGGCGAGGAGCTCCACGGCGAAGCTGGACGAGGCGCTCCGGTGGGCTGCCGGCGAGCTGGGCATAGCCGAGGTGCCCAGTCTCGTCGGCAAGTTCGTTAACAGCAGGAACCGGGCGTTTCACAACGTCACGGTCAGTCTGAACGCGCAGTGCATGCACGAGGGTGCAGAGATGTGGTGAATAATGCCATTAACTCATACTCGGCATCAAGTCCTTCCAATGCCTTTCGTACCCAATTGATGAACAAATGTCATATACAGTGGTGCAAGTTTATCCATGATGACGAAATGAATGGTAACAGTCAGCCACGTGTGTGGCAGTAATATTGCCATGCTTTACAAAACCTTTCCGTACTATAGGCCCATAACAGTTGTTGCACTTGTGTGTATATCGGCACACGCATGCAACGAATATTGATCTTTGATAATAGTGTACAGGCAGCTATTTTCATCGTGCTATGGTGCGTTTCGTTGTCACAATTATGTTTCCTATGTCAAATTGTACATGTACGGCTTTGACGACTAACGAAATGTGTCTCTCGGTGAGTAGCTGTTATCATACAGGTTTGCTTTGTCCACAGGATCGGCAAATGCGGGAGCGCGGAGTGCTGCAGGGCTTCAGCGAGGCGACGTCCGCTGAGGCCCGTGCACACTCCGTGCAGACGGCCGAACGCCACCACACGGCGTTCGGCCAACAGGACGGTGTCTACAGCTACCTGCGGACATTCCGGCGGGCGGCACTTGTGAGCACCACATTGTTGGATACAGCGTGGAAATCGTTGAGATTCGGCACACTGCCAGCTAGCATGTATGGTTATTCCAGCGGTATTGATTGAATTGTTTGTTCAAATTCGTACACCAACTCATTTCCTTCATGCATCAGAGGCAATGAAGCGAGTGACAGCCGACCATGGCCTCAATAATTATTTCTAAACTGGTGATGAATTCGACGGGTGAACGTTAGTTTGGTTGCCAATGCTCTGCTAATATTCATATTTATTCCAGCCGTAGTTATTGATGCTGTCGATGCGTGGGACCGGACACCTGTATCCCGCCAGTCGTATTTGGTAGCTGGTGCTGTACCCCATGTTAGACATTGCGCCAGTTCGTGACATATCCGTGATAGGACCACGGACATGACATACTCGTGCTTCAACCGGCAGGAATCGACAACGGGTCAGCAGGAGCCACAGCCGGCTTCTTCGTCGGCTCCGGACATGCCATGGCCGGCCAGCCCCACCACGGAGGTAACACGACACCTGGGACTCATTCGCACAGTGCACGCACGGGTGTTCTTGTATGCGGAGCAGGTACTTTTGACAAGTGTATTTCGGTCACCAGCATGTGGCAGTATATGTATGCACTATATATGCAAAAATCAAAATGTACGTTGACGAATATTTATGTTTCTGATTGTTAGACTATTCGTATTTATATTGATAACGTAAGGCAGACACCATGATCACCAGACTACGTAGTATCACGACATCACGATCTGTGTGACATCTGTATTGTTTAGGGAAATTCGGATCCACATGATGATAGTTCTCTCGAGTTCTCGCGGTATTCCCACCCCGTGTTGCATTTCGAGATCCACTGGATCAAGGATTTGTTGCCATTGTGGGCAGCAATCATCATTGTTTCCTTGGTTTTCGATGGTTCAACGTTAGTGGAAAGCGTCATCGTCACAAATATTCCTGGAAATATTGTTCCACAGGAGCCACAGCCCGGCCCCTCCAGTGCTGGTCCGGAGCGACGACCCGGCCCTTCTTCAGCTGGCCCGACGCCCGCCGGAAAGCAGCGACACGGTCCTGCCGCCCGCCACCGTTGACGCGACGCCCGCCGGGGAGCCGTGGCCGGGCCCCTCCACCGCTGGCCCGGAGCCCGGTGAGGAGCCGCGGCCCGGCCCCGGCCCTGCTGTTACGAACCTACCGCACCCCATCGCCGGCCCGGAGCCGCCCTCCACCGCCAGCCAGTCCGCCAACGGCCGGCTGGTGTTCCCAACCGGCCCGGTGGTGGACCGAGAATTGGCGACGGGGATCAGAATTGTAAGTAACATTTGACCGATATGGCATGATCATTCTGTTCTTGTTGCTATTCTTGTACAATTTAGACAATACTAGTGTACATCACTGAGCCAAATAAATAACAGTCGGATCAACATAAGACAATTTGGCGAACAGCTTTCATCCCGGAGGTGTGCCGCATAATGCCAGACCAATCGCCATATGGACGTGCAGTGGTGACTGGTAGAGGATATCATAGCGTATTGTCTGACCACTCAGCCAATGTCTAAATTTACGATGACGTGGTCCTCCACCTGCCGTGAAACCAACCAGCATTAACAATGCCTACAGGTGAAGAACATTTTGGGCGAAATGGTCATATCACGGGAGGTGTGTCGATACATAACGTGAGACCAACCGGCCATGTACGTGCCCTCAGGTCGAGTCTGTCATGCCGTACTACCTGGCGGTGCGCCAGGAGTACGGCCTGCTGCCGAGAGAGGCGTACCGCGAGCTGCACCACGCGAGGCAGCCGACCTCCATCGGCGGTTCCTCCCGGCAGCACGCCCGCTGGAGCCCTGCCGAAACGGCCATCTTCCGGTGGTACGAGGTGGTCGGCCATCGCCTCGTCCACCCCAGTGGGCGGCTACCCTTCAAAAATTTGAAGGCCGTGCTGGCCCAGATGTACTTACATTTTGGGTTGGCACGGAACGCCTCCCACTGGTCGCGGAAGTAACGGCACCTCCAGGTGAGATATTTTCATAGCGTAATGCTTGTAAGGTACAGTGGTTTATTGGCGTATTACAATGCTGTCAAATCCAAATGTTTCACGTATTGTGGATTGTCAGTGGCATTTTGCCATTCGTATAGCAGCACCGAAATGAGTTTCTTTTTCTGTACTGGTAAAGGTGCCACTCAATGTTGGTTTTCCATTCTCCCCCTATAATTCCAACTGTTAACATAGAGTCTACAGAGTCTCCCAATGTGTTTGGGCTGGCCCAATACCTCCATGCAGTGTCGTTTTGCGTACTTTTGGAGGCATTGTCCCCTCGTTGTTTTAGTCTCGTCCAATTCCTCCATGCATTGTGGCCCTCCATAATTTACGTAAACCCAAATAATTGTCCCGAATCCCCGCCGCTCGTACCGATATATTTATCCCACTACGAGTCGTTCAGGACATATTTCATGTTACAACAAACTTATAACGGTTTGTTTGTTTCCAGCGGCAGCAGCTCGACAGCTAGCGATCCCCGCCCAACTGGCTGAAGTGGATTGGCGGCTTCGCGATGGGGTGCCGGTCGTCCGGTATATCGGTGTTTTATTTAGTATTGTATTTATTTGGTATTTATTTATTTAGTATTGTTGTTGTTACATGGTGTTCATTGTGTAGTGTATGTGTGTATTTTCTGTTCGTGTAGTGTATGTATTTATTGTGTTCTGCTGTGTGCATTGCGTAGTGTATGTCTTGACGTTAAATGAACAAATTATATCCGAGTTATTGCTGGGGTGGCTTTATGAACCAGGATCATATTGCTAAGCAGAGCTTGTTGCGTGAACACTGGCCCCACCACCCGATCCATCAACTCCAGTTCAACGCCAGATTTTTGACCGAAAGTTTAACGTGCCGTCAATGCACCGAAACGGCCGCCCGGTAGCTCGTCCCCGGCCTTATCGGATCAGCTGCCAACTGACCCCCCAGCCATGGGCTAAATGCGAGCGCAAAGCGACTCTAACCCTGTGTGGCCAGGACGGGGGAGACCAGTGCAGGCCAGCGCACTAACCAACTGAGCTACCGGGGCGTGATTCACTATATTGTTCATATGTGTATTGTATCATGCATTGTGAGTCTATTGTAACATAGCATATTATGTGTGTATTCATTTTCGTGTACTATTTGTATATTGCATCACGCAATAAATGTAAATATCTAGTCAGTCAGCGTTTTCCGGCCGGAGGCGTGATTCATGCTTGGTGCCGCGAACGAAAGAAATGCTGACAGTGCGCGGATCTCGATAATAATCGAAGGAAAAGAAGCTGAAAACCCAATTTGAACGATTCAGCGAAAGGTCGATAGTGAGAAAATTGGAATGATGGTTTTGGATGTTTGTTTTTAAGTTCTTGAATTGTTGTTTACGCGGCGTGATACACCAGTTCCAGCCGCCGCCGCTGTCGCCGCCCCTGTCAACGCTCCAGCCGGTGCCGCTGTCGCCGCCCCTGTCACCGCTCCAGTCACAGCACATGCATTCTCTCCAGTCACAGCACATGCATTGGTCTCTAAATAAGTTTCAGAAAAAAACCTTGCAAGCAGGAATGTGTTTTCGCCGATCAGTCGGTCTCAGTTGACGTGCATCTCAATATGGAGACACAAATTTCCGCTCCTGTCGCAGGACTGCCACATATTCGAGATAGAGACACAAAAATAAGTTTCTTGATTTAGTCATACACAGTCAATTGCAAAATGCAATTCACAGTGCATGACAATTGAGGTCCACGAGGCTTGGGATGGCCATCACTAGGATGTCACACCCGAGCCCCGCCGGACATGCTAAAGATGATGTGTTTCTGAAACCGATAAGTTTAGCACTGCATCAACGTTTCAAAGGAAGCATCCATGTCAGACTCAGGGAATATGAATCATTTCGGTTTACACTCGGTTAACTTGATTCAAAGTTCGTGGCGGCGAGGGACGGAGAGAGACGGGGAGAGACGGGGGAAACTGGCACATATGAGGAGAGACGGAGAGAGAGAGACAGACAGAGACAGAGACAGAGACAGACAGAGACAGAGACAGAGACAGACAGAGACAGAGACAGAGACAGAGACAGAGACAGAGACAGAGACAGAGACAGAGACAGAGACAGAGACAGAGACAGAGACAGAGACAGAGACAGAGACAGAGACAGAGACAGAGACAGAGAGAGAGAGAGAGAGAGAGAGAGAGAGAGAGAGAGAGAGAGAGAGAGAGAGAGAGAGAGAGAGAGAGAGAGAGAGAGAGAGAGAGAGAGAGAGAGAGAGAGAGAGAGAGAGAGAGAGAGAGAGAGAGAGAGATCGCAGTAAGAAAAGGCTAAAGCATCTCTACCTCAGAATAATGTATTTCTTGTGAACGTGATAGTAGCTACAATATTACCATTTAATCTCCCTTGCTTCGAGTTGCACCCACTCACCCTAATATTGAAGAGGTCTCAGTTCGGGTTCCTTCTGGCTGAATTGAAGGCGAGAGCCTGTTTTCCCCGGGATTAGCATCACTTTAATTATATATAAATATATATATATATATATATATATATATATATATATATATATATATATATATATATATATATATATATATATATATTAGGTGGCACTTAGATACATGGGAAAATTTATATTTGAGAATTTCTAACGGGACGCCCCCGCAAACTGTGAGGTTGGGTTAGAAAACCCCACGCCAAAATTTTAAGGAAAAATATTTATATTTAGAGGTGGCGCCAATCCTTTGAAATTCTCCCATAGCCTCCTTATACACTGCAAATTCCTCGGGGTAGGTGGCGCATCCATGCACTTTCGCTGTTAATTGAGCTAGAGCCCCGAATAAAAACAGCGTGTTGACCGTGGCAAGACGAATTCAGTGACACACATTTTTAAGAGGAAAGGTCAACCAGTGACCTCTGAGGTCAGGTCAAACTTTTTAAATCGGCTAAAATTAGACATAATTGGTCGTAGCTCATAGAGTAAATGCGCAAGAGACATCGGGCGAACACCAAAGACTCCTCTCATTCTCGGGATTCCAATGATGCCTAAATGACAACCTTAAGTCATTTGAGGTCAGTTCATGTCAAGCTACCAATTTGGCCCAAGGCTATTTCCCTTGGCTACTTGGTAACCAAAAATGAAGCTCAAGGACTTGAAGCAAGTAAATTCAGCAAATTATATAGTACGAATGACATTAATAAATTCGGCACACAGCTCTAGACATAAACTTATTCTATTAATGGCGCAATGAAACACATACAACTTTTTATTGTATTACCCAAAGCAAAGAACAATGATGGACGTCCATTCCACACAGAGTCCAGTATGCGATACAGCAATAGCGACCCTAGATCCGCATGCGTACTTCTCAATATTTTTATGTCGGAAATCCAACGAATGATCCCCTGAACATTGATGCTGATAAGGCACTGACCTCACTTCTTACAGACTGTGGCCTTCTTCCTGTCAGGGTAGCGCCGGCGGTGCTGCTCCACTACCTGCAGAAGGTCCTGGCGCTGGTCTTCGCTCCGGACTGACTTGTTGAAATCTTGCATCAACGCGACAACTCTCTCTGCGAAGTCGTGCACGACTTTGAGAGACTTGACTCGCCGAGAGGCAGCGTCGAACGCCGGATTCCCTGACCACATGACCGGGTCCACCTCCAGGAAGGAGGTGTCCATCTCCATTATCAAGAAGAAGGAGACGGTCGTTTCCGTGACGAAGTCAGCTATATCCATCCTCTTGACGTCCTCGTTCTTCATGCTGACGCGCCGCGGCGGCTCTTCTTCTCCATCTTTCCCCAGCGCCCTGACCATTTCCCTCTTCTTCTCCAAACTGATGGTCTCGTCGAAGAATGCCAGGCCGACAAGGCGTTCATTTAAATACCAGAGATGACGGCCAAACACCGCTCCTGTTGCCTTGGACAGCTGCTCATCGCGGTACTCCGCCAGCGCCTTGGCGAAGGCCAGGTCCTGCGCCGGTGCTGATACTGGGCACGGTGATGTGTACCAGGCTGGGATGTAGGTGGTCACCGCGAAGACGACGAAGCGCTTGAGGCCGGCCAGCTCCTTCGGCGTGAGGTGGAACTGGCTTCTGAACAAGACGATCTTGATGGCGTCGAGGAGCTTGGCCATCCACCGCGCGTGGCTGACGGCACCAGGACGCATGAACCTGATCCCTCGCTGAGGAACGCCAGCAAGAAGAATCACAGCCAGTTCAAGCAGCTCCCGGTAGTCATCCCGAGGATGCTGCTGCTCCAGCAGGGTCTTGAAGTTGGCGACCAAGTCAACTCGCAGCTCCTCATTCACGCCATCTGCATCTTTCAGAGGTTCTGGCTTCTGCTTGTCGATGCTGTTCCACCTGTCGGCGAAACGCTTGAAGAGTTGGACCTCTGGAGCCCACGAAGGCCCCATGCACACAACATACGCCTTCGCTGCCACCAACTCTAACATGTGATGCCTGCACGCCAGATGGAGGACCTCCCGTTCCAACTTCTGCCCCAGGATGGTGCAGGCGCCGAGGGAGGTGCCGGTATTGCTGTTGGTTGTATCGAAGCTTAGAGCCTTCACCCTGTCGGCGATCTGCCAGTCCTTCAGCGCGTACATCACTGCTGTTGCCACGGCGACTCCAGTGCCATTTGGCAGCTTCGGCACAGCTAAGAGTTTCGCCACTCCTTTGCCGGAGACCAGCACTGGAAGACGGTCAACGCGGCCTTCGACGTTTTCAACAATCTTCACGTCCCAGTGCACGGTGAGGGGGACGTCAGTGGAGAACGCTTCCTTGATTTCGCTGGCAGCTGCCTTCCTCAACTTCATCCTGTCTCTTCGGAAGGACTCGCGGTTGATGACCAAGTTATCAGGATCGTGACCCAGTGTCCCAGTGTTATGCGTGGGAGTCTACGATTTCTGGTTCGCGTCTGTGAGGAGCGCACGTCCGAACACACAGGCTGTTGCCGAGTCACTCTATTGGTATATGCCCGGGTTGGCTCACCGGACCTAATCCCGGGTGGGCGGCCGGGTCACGGCCGCACACTGCCTGAGGGTAGAGGTGCCAAGTCTGGTAAGACTGGCACCAACTATGCGTGTGATGCCAAATGGCCCACACCACACCATCTCCCCCTCCAAGATGCAAACATCTATGTGAGTGCGTCTGACAAGGAACGAAAAACACGAGCATGTGTGCAAAATAAAAAGTAGTTAATCTGATGCAACGAGAATGTGGAGATCTGAAAGTAAACCACAGACGAAAAAAAAAGCATAGCAAAACAAACTATCCCCATCAGTACTTCAGTGCCCTAGAACGGCACCGGCACTCCGTTCACTCTCACAGCTTGCAACGAACAGTGTTGACACAAATCGAGGAAATCACTGAAAGTTCACGCACAAACAGTTCATTGAGTGTTCCTAGCATCACTACAAGTCCATGAGAGTGGTCAGATATAACGGTATCTGGTGTCTCCCCAGCTGATTGTCAGCTGTTTCGTCTTCTGCCGTTGCCGCGTGCTGCGCCTGGGTACAGGGTCCGCATCTCCAGCAGCGCCATCTATATCGCCGGCACGAGTCGCGGAGTTGTGAGCCGTACCGGTCGACATAGGGAGCGCTGATGCGGCCGGTGGCACAGCAGCTGTCAGGCCTCCCGGTAGGGAGTCTGATGGCGCTGTCTGCGTGCTGGTGACGAACTGCTGCGGGTAGTGCCGAGCTCCGCCAGCTGCAGACGTCGCAGGAGGCGCAGCCAGCGTGGCGAAGAACGGCCTCTGCGGACGGAGGTATCTTCGGTTCCGCCAGAGTATCCGGCCGCTCGGCTGTTTGACGATGTAGTCGCGCCGCTGGCCGACAACGGTGACGATTCCGGCGCGATCCCACACACCGGTTTTCGGGTTCTGCACCAGAACACGCTGCCCGACACGCAGCGGCCGATGAGTCCGCGCCGACATGTCGTATCGCTCTTTTGTTTGCAGTTTCAGGGACTCAGCACGGGCGTCGCACCGGTCTGCCGCCAGCTGCCAGCGCTTAGCGAAAGCACGGCGGTGAGCAGGAACTGCCGACCTCAGAGGGTGTCCGTACAGAATCTGCGCCGGTGAGCGCCCGTCCGCTCGCGGCGTGTTGCGAAGCTCCAGGAGGCCTCGCGCGAACACATCCGTGTCGAGTTCACCTCTGCTAGTCGTCTTCTGCACAAGTCGTTTCACGCTCTTCACTGCCGCCTCACTGTGTCCATTTGACTGAGGGTAGTGCGGGGATGAAATCTGGTGTTGCACACCCCACTGTCGAAGGAAGTCGCGTGTGTGTCGTGCCGAGAACTGCCCCCCTCCATCAGTCCTCAGCGTCTGGGGTACGCCGGTGGCCGCGAACAATTTGCGCAGGCGCCGTGTCAGGTCCTGAGCTGACGCTGCTCCCGAAACGAGACAGACAAACGGCCAGCCCGACAGCCTGTCTACGTACACCAAGTACGAGCGGCCCGCCCACGAGAAGTAGTCCGCAGACACTGACTGAAAGGCACGAGACGGCGTCTCCTCCGGCATCAGCGGCTCTTTCCGGAGGCTGGGCAGGTGGCGCGCACAGAGGTCACATGCTCCTACAAAGTTTGCGATGTCCTTATCTAGGTGTGGCCAGTAAACCACCTGCCGCGCGCGTCGTTTGGTGCGTTCCACACCTTGGTGGCTGGCGTGGAGCCGTTCCAGCGTCGCCCGCCGAAGACTCGTCGGTATCACCAATCGCTGGCCGCAGACCACCAGGCTGTCGTCGACTGTGAGGCGGTCTCTGCAGCCCCAGTACGGTCGGAGCAGGGGGTCCAGCTGACTTCGGTGATCAGGAAATCCTGTCAGGATCGCCTCCTTCAGCGATATAATTTCCGGATCCGTGTCAGTAGCAGCTCGCACTTCCTCCAGAGCCGAGTCTTTGAAGGGGCTGACGTCGCCGTCCGACGCGTCAGTCGTGATGCGGTTGATCAAGCTGGAGATCTGGTGAAGGATGTCCAGCTCAGCTTCCTCGTCCTCGGGCGTCGGGTCGTCCACTGGCGCACGAGAGAGCGCGTCCGGGACGGCGTGTAGTTTTCCCTGCCGCCAGGTGGCAGTAAAGTTGTATGGGATGAGACGCTCCCGCAGTCGTTGCAGACGAGGGTTCTCGATGTCGGCCAACGTCTTGGCGTTCAACACCGGGACCAGAGGCCGATGATCGATCATTACCTCGAAATGTTGCATACCTTTCAGGTAGACAGAACACTTGCTGCACGCCCAGGACAGGGCGAGGAGCTCCAGCTCAATCACGGCGTATCGAGATTCTGTGTCCGTCAGAAAACGTGAACCACACTGGATCAGTCGCCACCGTCCAGCATCGTCTCGCTGTCGCAGGCAGAAGCCCAGTCCGCCGGTGCGTGCCGCGTCGGTCTCCAGCACCGTCCGCCGCCGCGGGTCGAAGAAATCGAGCACGGGCGGGGACACCAGCGCAGCCTTGACTTTGGTGAACGCCTCCGAGTGGGCAGACGTCCACATCCAGACGTTGCGGGGCCGGAGCAGCTGTCTCAGCGGCTCAGCGGCCGCCGCTATCTCGTCGGAGAAAGCTCCGAGCTGGTTGACCAGGCCCAGAAACGATCGCAGATCTGTGATACTGCTGGGCTGAGGGTAATCCTTGATGGCGCGCAACTTCTTGCCATCGACGGTGTAGCCGGCTGAGCTGACGGAGAAGCCGCAGAACTCAACTTTCTCTTCTGCAAACACACATTTATCCGGGTTCAAAGTGATGCCCAGCTCGTCACACTTCTTGATTATTTCCCAGACGTGGCGCACGTGTGCAGCGTAGTCGGAGTCATACGCCAACCAGTCATCCACCACGTGTACCGTGTTGGGGATGTTGCCCATCCCAACGTCACCGCGGTTGTTGTACACGTCTCCAGAGCAGTTGATGCCCATGGGTGCCCTCTTGTAGCGGTAGCGCCCCCACGGTGTGATAAAACACGTGAGGTCACGATCCTCGTCGCGGATTTTCACCTGATGGTACCCGGCCTTGCAGTCAAGCTTGGTGAAGAAGGTGGCTCCCGGCGGGATCGATGCTACCACATCGTGGGGTATGCGAGCGGGATGCACGGGTCTCTTCACGAAGCGGTTCAGCTTGGTGAAGTCGACTGTGAGGCGACAACCGGATACTGCGCCGTCTGGAGTTCTCTTCGGAACCGGGACGAGAGCATGGCACCAGGGCGTCGGATGCTCAACTGGCTCTATTACGTCCTTGTCCAGCAGCTCGTCCAGCTGACTTCGAACATCCGCCCTCCAGCAAAACGGTATGATGCGGGCCGTCGTCAGGGTGTAGGGGACAGCGTTGTCCGTCAGCTCTATCTTCATGGGGTTCCCCTTCATCTTCCGCAGATTCGCCTTCATGTCAAATACACGCGGAAACTCCGCCTTCAAAGCCTCGAAATGTTCATGCCGTTGACGCGCGGAAGGGGTGCCACCACTGCAGGTTGGTGGTCCGCTGAGCTTGTCGGAACAAGGAGCGCGTCGTGTTGTCGGCACCGGTATCCTGCTGCCGGGGGCAGCGCAGGAGTCGACACGCCGACCGTTAGCGACGGAGTCCACGCGTCGCTTCCCCGAGGCAGGGGCACTGGCCAGGTCGGCACTCGCTGATCTGCCATTCTCCATGCGGCGAATCTGCTGCGGAAAGTTTGACGGAAGTATGCCCAGCCGGACGCAGTCATGCCACGACAGAAGTGGCGAGTGAAGGGATGGGAGCACCGAAACCTCCACTCTGCGTGTAACGTCCCCCAGCTGCAGCGTCAGATCACATGTGCCGATACACTGCATTTTTCGGCCATCCGCCGTCCACAGAGTAGTTGTAGATGGATGAAGATCTTTGCGCGACACACCCAAAGCCTCAGCGTGCTTCAGAGATACCGCTGATGTCTCGGCACCCGTGTCCGGCGTCCAGATACTCGTCACTGTGCTGCCATCGTGCCGATGTAGACGGAGCGGTATCTGCGGGGACCGCTTAGCAGAGACGCCTTGCAGTCGCACATCTGATAGGCGAATGTTCATCAGCTGCAGTTCATCGCCATCACAAAAGTTAGGCGAGAATTCATCGCAGACATCGTCCGCAGCAACCGCTGACACCTGGCGGCGCGGCCGGTAAGCTGAGCTGTCGCGGCGGTCACGGGTGTCGCTGCGCGCGGTGCGTGCGCCGCGAGGCCGGCCGGCTGGTGTACTCTGGCGGCCACGAGAAGAACTAGCCGCGCGCCGCTGATCACCGCCGTTCGCCCGGCCGCGGCACACCGCGGCAAAATGACTCACCGCACGGCAATTATTGCAGGTGCGACCGAGGGCCGGGCACTCCCGGGAGCCGCGATGCTGTGCCGCTCCACACCGAAGGCACCGGGCAGTTGTCACGGGTTCAGCACTGTTGGACCGGCGTCGACTGCGGTCTCTTCTGTAACGGGATACCCGGTTCACTGTTGGCTCCAGGGGTCCGCGAATCGCCGAACTATTGTGTGAGGCAGACTCAGAGGCACGGCAAATGTCCAACGCCTTCTGGAAAGTGAGGTCAGGTGCTTCCAGCATCCGACGCCGAGCGTCGCCGTCGTTGGTGCCGACGACGAGATGATCGCGATATCGATCGTCGGTGCAGTGGGTGCAGAAATTGCAACACGATGCAATCTCCTTGAGGGAGCAGATGTAGTCGTCGACGGACTCGCCAGCCTGCTGGAAACGACAGCTGAAGTCGCGCCGGTCTATTACCACGTTCCTCTGTCGCCGAAGGTGGGTGTACATCGCCGTGATGACGTCAGTCATGCTGGCGTCCGCTGCGACCGGCAGCCCGAAACGAACGACGCGCGCCCAATCGTCGTCGAGCACTGCCAGCAGGGCCGCTTTTTGCTCTTCCGGCGTCAAATCGGGAACGTGCGTGAGCAGGCAGTATCCTTCGAATTTCTGCTTCCACGCCTCAAATTCCATGAGCGTGGCGGAGGAGGCTAGGTGGGGAATAGGCGTGCCCGCAGCCGGCATCCGGACCCGAGGTCGTACACCAGTAGCCGCAGCCGCAGGAACCGGTGCACCGGCCGGGACGTCGCCCACGGCAGCGGGAGGGTGACCGGCGGGGGTCGGACAGAACCGCTCCAGCAATGCCGTGAGCCGTTCCTCGCGCCGAGCAGAAGCTTCGGCCATATCTAGCTGCTGCTGTAGCATGCGGGTAAGCGCATCCACTTCAGGTTTCGCTACCGCAGCGGCGTCAGAATCACCACCACCCATGACCGCACTGCAGTGGACACCGCCTGTCGAGCACAGTCACAGTTCACGAAAAATCACTGATCGCCAATCCACCCTAAGCACTGCTGTTCACGTGAACACACTTGTCATCCTCTAACAGACTGCCGATCCGCGCCATGTTATGCGTGGGAGTCTACGATTTCTGGTTCGCGTCTGTGAGGAGCGCACGTCCGAACACACAGGCTGTTGCCGAGTGACTCTATTGGTATATGCCCGGGTTGGCTCACCGGACCTAATCCCGGGTGGGCGGCCGGGTCACGGCCGCACACTGCCTGAGGGTAGAGGTGCCAAGTCTGGTAAGACTGGCACCAACTATGCGTGTGATGCCAAATGGCCCACACCACACCATCCGCCACAGCCGCCAGGACGTGTACCGCGGCCCTGTTGGACGTCTTCGTCCTGTCCATGGCGGCTGCTAACTCTGAACTGATGACCATCCTAGTTCCGCGTCGTTTCTTGGACGGGCAGCCTGTAGTGCCACTGTCACCAGGCTCAATACCCTGGGCGTCGTCTTCTTCAACATCTTCTTCACTTGAGTTGTCTGTCACCTCAGCTGTCTCTGTTGCTTCGCGGCAGTCCTGATGATGACGGCGGCGTCGTTCCTCCTCGGCGTCACGCCGGCGGCGTCGCCTCTGCTCCTTCAATGCGAGTCTGACGTCAGTTCCCGCCATGCTTCCGCGGCGGCCCTTCTGCCGCTGAGCTATGAGGAACTCCTTATCTGCCTGGATGTTCATCATGTTGAGAGCGTCACCATGGGCGATATCGAATAATTATTCCAAGCGGTCGACGAAGCTCTGCTCGGCTGCAGCCTGCCACTTCTTCAACTTCTTGCAACTTTTCCTCAAATGCTGCCATTTCCTATACAGCTTGATCACTTTTTCCTTGGCTCTCTGCTTCTTCTGCATCGGTATCTTCGCGCGATCCCAACATTCAGCTACTGCCCTGATCGTCCCATCTGCTGCTTGGCTTTCGGTTTTCTTTTGCGTTTTGTGTTGTTGGAGGAAATATTCTAGGATTTGGCGGTTGGACGGCAGTTTTGATCCAATTATTTTGTCCTCCAAGGAATTTAGCAGATATACTTGAGTCTTAGACCTTGTTGAAGCAGCCATGACAGCCACCAGTAGTGTATCACTTATCCCGATTTATCATTGCGGATGGTCTGCAACCGCGAGCTGAGATGCTTTTGCACTCCGGGCACTCGCACTTGTCGACCATATCACTGTATGTTTGTTCGCCCAGGTTTCCGCCGGTTCCCGCCTTTTCCCAGGAAATCTGATCCTCCTGTGTTTTCACGCCCAGTTTATTCGTTGGCACCTCCTTCTTGCGGAAACGCCGTCTAGAAAAGCACTCGTATATCGCGATCGTCGCGGGAAGACGCATGATGTCAGGTCAAACTATCTCCAGATTGTGAAAGATTTTGGACATTTTTTCAAACGTTTGACCTGACCTGACCTTGTCATTTGATAGTTCAACATACCAGGTATCATTGGAATCCTGAGGACGCAGAGTCTTACCTGTATTCTTAATTCTGGGGCCCTAGGTCATGTACTTCGAGAGGTTTAACCCGTTTTGTAATTTTTAGCCGATTTCAGAATTTCGACCTGACCTCAGAGGTCACCAGTTGACCTTTGACCTTAACAAAAGATTATGACTGGATTTGTCTAGCCACTGAAAAAACGCCCGTTTTTATTTAGGACTCTAGCTCGACTATGAGTGAAAATACGTGGGTGTGCCACCCACCCCGAGCCATTTGTAGTGTATGTATAGGCTATCAGAGAATTTCAAGCGATTTGCGCCGCCTCCAAATATAAATATTTTTCCAATAAAATTTGGGCATGGGGTTTTCTAACCCAACCTCATATTTTGCGGGGGCGTCCCGGCCGAAAATCGAAACTTCGAAAATAAGTGCCACCCTAATATATATATATATATATATGCATATGTGCATATATATATATATATACTATATATAATATATATATATATATATATATATATATATATATATATATATATATATATATATATATATATATATATATATATATATATATATATACGTGCTTGCGGCTTGGAATTAACATCACCTTGTCAACTTGTCAGTGGGCGGCTCGGCGATAGTGCACAATTTGTGGGCTAGAAAGTGAGCTAAATGTATATCGAGTGTGGAATGCGATATGTATATTATAATGTACATTAGGGTGGTCCAAACATACATGGTAATTTTGACAGTTTCAAGGCGGTGCACTCCACAAGGTTATTTTTATTCCACTATATGTGCCTGTATTGTGTGCCAAATTTTGGACGATTTCATGCATATTTAAAGGTCGCGCAAAATCTCATCTTTGGTTTCTCTCTTTCGCAGATGGCCTCCTCAGCACCGAGTACGCGAAGTGGATCAGAATGGTGGTTATTATGGAGTCCTCTTGAGTTTTTCTCAACTGCACGGCTTCCATCGCGAGGTGACGTACTTCGCATGTCA
This sequence comes from Ashinkailepas kermadecensis, assembly GCA_034440615.1. Classification (NCBI taxonomy): domain Eukaryota; kingdom Metazoa; phylum Arthropoda; class Thecostraca; family Neolepadidae; genus Ashinkailepas; species Ashinkailepas kermadecensis. The sequence continues at coordinate 24,932 of JAOTOM010004101.1, read as the reverse complement.
CAATTCTTTCACCTGAAGCAGAAATTGCCTTTCCCGGAAAGCTTCAAGAAGACCTGTGAAGCCTGCTGTGCCATCTGGACGAGGGCAAGGATCCCTACCCTGCGGTTGGATTCCTGTGTGAGGAAGTTTGAGAAATTGATGCGGGAATACCAGAACCTCAAGAAGAGCCGAAAGCGAGGTGACGCACAGGCGACAATTTTCCACGTATCACTCGGCGACCTCTTCGACATCGGAGCCAGTGATGCTCGGGCGCAGATGACTGTTGAAGAGGATCGTGTGTTTTACCAAATGCAACGTGAGGACGTCACCTCCTGCAGCATGTCTGGCCCTGATCTCGTGACAGCGGGGAGGGAGAGTCGGAAGCGATTTCGGGAAGAACAAGAGAAGGCGAGAAGGTCGAAGGCAAAGGCTGAGGCAGCTTCATCCTCGGTGGCGGCGGCTCAGCTGCCTTCCACGTCCTCCTCCAACCTCGAGTCCGAGGACGACGAAGACTTCATTTCTACTCCCGGTTGCTCGACAGCGTCTGCAGCTCCTCCCAAACGACCGAATAACATTTTCGCCTCCCCTGCTGTCGCATCAGCCCTCGATCGAGTCAACCTTCCGGACCGTGGAGCCGTGTTCGTGGCAGGAACCGTGGCACGGCCCCTTGGCCATGATCTTTCAGATCTGACCCTCTCCAGAAGCTCAGTCCGGCGATCTAGGCGGCAGGCACGGCTTCAAGCGGACACTCAAGATCGAGAAGACTTCACCCCCAAAGGTCTACTTCTCCTACACTGGGATGCCAAGCTTCTCCCAGATTACACTGGGGATGGGGGAACGGTGGACCGTGTGGCCGTGCTCGTTACTGGCCCGGGCGATTTCGAGAAATTATTGGCTGTGCCGAAGACGGAAAGGGGAACGGAGGAGGCACAAGCAGCGGCATGCATGGCGACTCTTGACGGTTGGTCACTCCGTCCTCATATTCAAGGCCTGGTCTTCGATACGACTGCCTCCAACACGGGTGTCCACCGTGGAGCTTGTACGCTGATTGAAGAAGGACTCGGGAGGGAACTAGTGTGGATAGCTTGTCGTCATCATGTCTTAGAGATCGTCCTCTCCAGTCTCTTCAAGGTAGTCTTCGGGCCAACGGGAGGACCTGAAACTGGACTCTTCAAGAGGTTCCATATGTTTTGGCCCAAAGCCAACCAAGAGATGTACGTTGGTGCCCCAGGTAAGATGTTCCACGACCACAGATTGGAAGAGCAGCGCATTGACATGGTTTCCTACATCCAGGAACATAATACATTTCGTCGCCTTGGTCTATGTCCGGTTCTGGAACGAGGCTCTGTGTGGCATACAGGCCCCCAGCAACGATTTGGAATTCCTCCAAACCCTTCGAGCATACCCAGACAAAGAGGTCGCAGATGCTGCCATCACCGCCTTTACACGCCATCTCTGGTATCTAGCAGAGCACCTGGTTGGACTAGCGTTCTTCGACAAGGAGGTGGACGTGGTGACGAAGCGCAAGATGGTGACCAACCTTGAGCGGGAGAAGAAGTCAGGGTGCCCCCGTCGCTTGCAAGGAGTCCCAGAGATCGGAGTTGGGCTGGAGGAGTTCGTGACCAAGAGGACGCTGAAGGTGTTTAACGTCATTGCTGAGCAGGGGAAGGAGAATGCAAAATCGTCCTTCTTGAAGGAAGACCCCGAAAAGTGGGAGAAGAACATAACGTTCCTGGAGATGAAGAAGTCTGCGGGTTCTTTGAATGTCGTTAACGATGCAGCAGAAAGAGCTGTTTCTCTCATCCACACCTTCAACACAACGCTGACCAAGGACGAAGAGCAGAAACAATACCTACTCCGCCTCGTGGCTAATCACTGTCGACGCCTTCCTGCTCCGACCAAGGGGGGACTAATGAAAGAGGGTGGTTGCTGAATTGTAGAGGGACAGGTTAAAGTCCCACCTCATTTCGTCATTCAAGTTGGCACCATGAAGCATTATTATTTATTAAGGTTATTTTGTTTTCATATAAAATAGGGTCTATGCTATGCGAAAGAAGAACAAAAAATAGCATCCCTTCAGTTTCTCTTCTGTCGGAAAGAAGACACCTTTTTGCGCGACCCCTAAAATTAAACGAAATTTCCTGAAAATTGGTCTGAAAGTTATTTATGAACCGCGTAACAAAATAAAACTTGTGGAGCTAACAATTTTTCAACTTTCCTTTTTTGGACCAGGCTAGTGTACATATATGTATGCTGTCAGTCCAATTCCCTAAGTTTGTCAGGGATCATGCTGCCGCATACCTATGTTTCAAGGCATGGCAAGGTTAGACATATATTCTGAACAGAACACCGTAATTCCTTTCTCGGAAACGCATAACGAAGCGTCAAACATGAATTGATTTGCCTCGAATCTGCTTACTCACGGAAAGTCATCAGTAACGGCATACGATTCGCTGAAGTGATGGCAGTCTTTGAAATGAAATGAAACACGGGTATGTATGGGTAGCTACGCAATGTGTTGTAGCCGCTCATTGTGGCTGGCATGCTTAGGAAAGCACACACTCGCAAAGTGCTGACCAGCACCCCGATTCTGCACATGTTGTCTTCACGCGCTCTTTGCACATATTGCACAATCTCGTCGGATATCTGGTCTTTCCATAGCTATGTGAGGTTGAGTGAATGGGGATGAAGAGGTAATGTAGATAGACATTGATGAGTGTGGGGGATGTTGGTGGATGTATTCTTGGGAATTATGGATGTGGCGTTGGTTGGGGTGAGGAGTGTCTTTTTGCCAGGGTTATGGTATCTTCCCCAGAGGTGCACAAACCTGCCAACTCGCCTACCAGCGTAGGTGACAGATATTGCCTGAAACTGTGCCGTTGTTGTGACAGATAATCATTATTCGAAGAAGGAAACGTATTCAGTATAAAGAGAAGATATATCACTTCAGGAAAGACATTTTAACGTAAAACTATATCATGTACTGTTTATTTTTGGTTATTTCACGTGTGTGTGTTTGTGTGTGCGTTTGAATTTTGCCAGCCTGCCACCGTATGGTGATATCGGCTGTTTCCGTGTGTTAGGTCGTTGTGTTAGCATTAGGAGGTATAAAGGGGTGAAGAGTATGGTAGGATGATTAGTCGAGGAGTGGAAGAGGGGGTTGATTTGTTGAGCGGTGCCGGAGTAGATTTGTAGGCGTCTTGAAGCTTGGAGTGGGCTGAGTAGAGCTTAGTTGAGCAGAAGTACAGTAGAGCTGGTCGGAGTCCGAAGATGATGTGGTTGAGAAGAGTTGCCAGTCAGGACGGTGCCAAGTTGGGGTATGGGGTGTAGTGGGGATTTGGGGTTGTGTCATCGCCATAGTTGATTTACATTGCAAGAACCACATTCAGTCTTTGGGGTATATTGTTTTCTTTTCTTTTCTTTTTTTATCACTATCATGTTTTTCTTTTCGTTTTTGGGTATTTTGTTCAGTTTTTCTTTCTCTTTTCCAACACCTTTTTATATTTATTTCATTTCCTTTTCTTTTTTTCTTTTTTCTTTTTTCCCCTTTTTCCCCTTTTTCCCCGATTCTTTTTTCTTTTTTCTTTTTTACAGTTGTTCGAGTATGTGTGTGATAGAGAGAAAGTGGAAGACATGTTAGTCGTTGAGAAGAGTAGTGAGATTTAGTGGGATGTTGTATGTGGCGCAGTAGTTGGTGATATGTTGTCTTTGGTGGTTGTATTTGGTGCAGTAAATGAGTATGTGTTTGATTGTAAGTGTTCGGTGACATGTTGTGCATTGTGGTCGCGGTTGTCGTAGGATGAGGTATGAATGTGTGAGTGCTGTGTGTCCTGCTCGTATTCGTGTTAGTGTACGTTCTTTGAGTCTGGTGTGTTGGTTGATGGAGTGCCATTATTCGTGTTTGGGGTGCATTTCGTGGAGTTGTGTTATTGTTCTGTCCCAGGTTTGTTGTATGTGTTTGTTGAGGGTTTGGCGTATTGTGGGGTAGTAGTCTGATTGTGAGTATGGGCATTGCGTGGTTTGCTGTAGTGTTGTGGCTAGGTTTGCTTCTGTGTCTGCTTGTTCATTACCGTGTATGTTTGTGTGTCTTGGGATCCAGAGAAGTAGTGGGCGTTGTTGGATGTTTAGTTTTTTAAAGTTTGTAAAGTATTTTGGGGATGAGTGTTATGCTTTGTAGTGCTGATTTTGCGTCTGTGGCTATGCTATTGTGTTCCATTTGTGTGTTATAGATGGTGGAGTAAGCCGAGAAGATTGCGTAGAGTTCTGCTGTGTATGTGGATACTGTGTCGTGCAGACGGGCACGCAAGATGACTCGGGGCGGTGCTGTATTGGTGTATAGCACCGCCGCTGAGCCCGTCTGCTGTGTGGGTGTTTTGGATACGTCTGTGAATATGATATTATAGTTTGCGTATTGTGCTGTGAATTGTAGGAAGAGTTGTATTTCTGCGTCTGTGTATGTGTGTTTCGGTTTGTCTATGAAGAAGTGTGTTGTGGGTGCTTGGTGTTTCCACCATGCTGTGGGTGGTGGGAGTAGTTGTGTTGTGGGGAGTGTGATTTGAGGACTATTTGCGTGTTTGTGTATGCGACATCCTATTGTGGTTTTAAGTCGTGATTTTTTCATAAGTTGGTGTATGCGTTTGGTGCGGATTTTGAGTGCTTCAGTGCATGGGTGTTGTTTGACGAGTTGTGTTTTGTAGTGGTATCTAAGTAGTGCTTCTGTGCGTCTGTGTTTGAGTTCTGGTATGTGGTTGTATATGTGAAGTGCGAGGTAAGGTGTAGTGATGTATTCTCCGGTAGCTATTTTTAGGCATTGGCGTTATAGTGTGTCTTGGACGTGGATATTTGATTTGGCTGCGTTTTCAAAGAGTGTGGATCCGTATTCCATGATTGGTCGAATGATTGCTTTGTATAATGTCAGTAGTGTATTTCGGTCAGATCCCCATTTTCTGCTAGAAAGTGCTCGTAATAGGTTTATTCTTTTTGATGCGCGTTTTTGAATATTTAGAATGTGGGGCCGAAAGGTGAGTCGTGTGATGCCTAGGAATTTTGACGTGGTTACAAATGGTATGGGTGTGTAGTCTATTTTTAGTGGTTGTAAGTTTGTGTATCGAGTGTAGCCATATAGCATACATTTCGATTTGTGTGGTGCTATGTGTAAGTTAAGTAAGGCTAGTTTGTTGTGTAGTTCTGATAGTGCTCTTTGTAGTGTTCCTAATGCGTTGTTGGGTGTTTCATGTGATGTCCAGATTACAATGTCATCTGCGTAAATAACGATTTTTGTCGGGAAATTTTCAGTGATGACTGAGTTTAGGCCTAGAATAAAGAGAAGGGGACTTAAAACGGAGCCTTGCATTAAGCCGGTTGTGGGGAATTTAATGTCTGAAGTTTGGGGCCCAATTTTACTTGAAATGATCGTTTTAGTAAGTAGAAATGGAGGTAGTGTAGTAGTCTTCCCTGTATGTCTAAGTTGTATAGGTGTTGTAAGAGTGCTGTGATATTGATAGTGTCATAGGCTTGTTTGAGATCCAGGGAGACGGCGACGGTGCGGCGTTTCTTTGCTGCTGCTTCCTGGATGTGAGTGATGAGGTAGGTGAGGTTGTCAAGACAGGAGCTGTTAGGGAGAACCTGATTGTATAGGAGATATTAGTTTTTGTGTTTAAATAATGTAGAGGAGGCGTTTTTTGACAAGGCGTTCGAAGAGTTTGTGAAAACAGCTGGTTAGTACGATAGGACGGTAGGAGTCGGATAGGGTTGGGTCAGTGTTTGGTTTAGGGATAGGAATGAGCAAAGCGTTTTGCCAAGATTATGGGTATGTATGTGTTGTCCATGTGGTGTTGTAGGTGTCGAGTAAGGTGTGTAGTGCTTGTGTTGGGAGGTGTTTGAAGAATGAATAGTGTATGTTGTCTGGTCCTACGCTTGTGGTTCCTGTTTGTGCGACTGCTATTTGTAATTCCGTTAGTGTAAACCTAGTGTTGTAAAGATGGGGGCGTATGTGTCTGAGTGGGGGTGGGGGGAGGGGGGTGTCGTGGGAGTGTGGATGACCTAATGTGATAGTTGTGTGCGAAAATGTTTGCTATTGTTTGTGGATCTGTCGTGGTGACGTTGTTGTGTATGGGTGTGATGGCTTTGATTTGTGGTCTTTGTCGGTGTTGAAATGTTCCAAGAAGTGTCCAAATTTCGCCGAGAGGGGTGAATCTGTTAAATTTATTGCAAAATGTATTCCAGGAGGTCATTTTGGAATTTTTAATGGTTCTTTTGCAGGCTGCTCTGAGTCGTTTGTATACTGTGAGTGTTTCCGGTGTGCGGTGTCTTTCGTGTCTGTGCCGTGCGTGATTCCTCGCGCGGATCGTCCGGTGGCATTCGTATAGGGTAGTTTTTTCCGTGGCCGTGGGAAATCTAGGGATAGACCAATCGCTTCCGCTTTGTATACCCCAGAACAGTAGGTGGACAGCTCACTCGTTAAAACTCCGTGATGAGTGACTTCCCGGGCTGGATGCTTCCTCGGCCCGCCAACTACGTTGAGTCGCGACAGGCGAACGCCAGTCCGCTCCGAAATCGCAAAGACGTGATGGTTCTACCTCGTAGTCCGAGTCTAGGTCGAGTCTCCAGTCGAGTCTCGAGCCCCCGTCTCGAGCCCCGTCTCGAGCTCTGTTTATTTTCATTTGCACTCATATATATACACACGAGTCCACCCACGTAAATACATTGACGGCGTACAACCCGCACTGCTATTGGCCAGTTCTACATAACACGCCAACCCGCAAGTGAACCGGGCCGTGATTGGCCCGACACGCCAGCGGCCATTGCCCTCGCTGGATGTTGCTGACTGTTGATTCGCCGCAGGTCATGGGTTCAGTTCTAATGCACTTCTCGCACGCTGAGATTGCAGTTTTGCACGGCAGCCTGGCTGCTCGGTCGCGTGGCAACCAACGATGATTCGTGAACGTACCCGACTGGTGGCGCCAGTTGCCTTGTGGTATGCGAACTCACCGACACGAGCTCCGGTTCTTATCAGTTATAACCTCGTAAGGTGATCTCATCGCGGTGGCTAATAATCGAACAATGCGGGCGGCATTTGGCCTTATCTGTGATAGATCGGGTGGGCCGCATGCCTGACGCTCTTGTTGTGACAGGTGTGTGGGTGCTTCATGCGGCCCCATCGCGGTGACGCATACAGTACATTCCAGAGGCTGGCTCGTTCGTATTAACTTTAACTTCGTTACAAATACAACGCGAGTGCTGACCTCGTGAATACGGATTGTCCAATTCGATTCTGCGATCCATTAGATTATTACGGCCATGATACATCGTGAAATTGCGTGGTGATACATACACTTTTTATTTTATACGATTGTTTCAGTTTTCTACATGGGTTAAACTACTGGGATTTGTAGGGTTCCCAACTTCCCTGGTCCATGTTAGTTACCATGTTACACAATGATCCCTAAATAAACATGGCACAAAATCCCCTAAATAAACATGTTACATGACATCCCCTAAATAAATGTGGTACGAAATCCCCTAAATAAACACATTACATGCAATATACGAGGTTATTTGCGACGCGACACTCACTACGTTATTGTAACTACAGTTCAGTCCGTAGACGACGAGCGACCACTGCTCGTTGTCTGTCACTTCTGCACTTTTTCTCCTTTATCACTCCGATTCAGTTGGGCTAGGTGCTCTGCCTTCCATGTGCTGATGAAACAGCATGACACTCCGTCGTATCTTCTCCATTAAGTCGGCGGTGCTATCCGGCTCGTCAGGCTCGGTCAGTTGGGCGAGCTTCGGTAATGGTAACGGTCCGTTAGCATCCGCACTCGCTGTAGCGTGTACCTGCGCTACTCCGGTTGCAACGTGTGATGCACCGGGTGCATCCTGCAGCGAGCCTGCCAGGTGTGACTCATCAGTCACACCAATGTCCGTGTAGTCAGCTAGGTTGCTGGCCCTGCACACGGCGTCGGCGGGGACGGTGTTGCCTGCTGTGTCAGCCGTAACGGTAACGTCCTCAGAGCTGCTTACGTCGGCTGTGGGCTCGGCGGAGGCGTCCGCGGTTGCATCACCGGCGTTCTCGGGGATGCTGGGCAGCATCGGATCACGAGCTGATGGTTCCGTGTGATGCTCCATGGGCTAGCGGCACGTGGTACACCACATTCCGTCACCCTGATACGAAGATGGCTCGAAGTCCATTATGAACGCGGGTTGCGTCGGTGGCGCTAGCAGGGATGGTCCGGACCCTCGACAGCTGCTGACGGGTTACTGCAGGTCAAGAATGCATACGTCGTGATTCATTCCGAGGGTAGCGCTCGGTTCCGGCGCACGTACTGCGCCGCTGCAGTCATCAGTACTTTGCTGTCGTAAGCAGAACTGTTGAACTCGTGGTCAGGTCTGACGCTGGCATGAGCTGAAGACAGCTCATCTTCACCGGGAGGGTAACTGAATGGATTTAAGGTTTGCCGCTGCTTTCAGGTACAGAGATGCGGTACTCGGTTCAGAGGTACGGAAGCAATGATAGGCATTAATTTTGACCACCGTACACGTTTTTATACAGTATAACAGCGTACCACACCGTACATCGGCTGGGGTGTCGTTACAGCGTCCCATTAGCATCCATACGCGTCATAGCGTTCCATTAATATCCACATGCCAGTATATGGCAATCCATTAAGGATGACGTCACCGCGCCATCGAAGGTGGCTTCACTGAGCCTGGTATCAACACGTCTTACCAATTTGCAGTGACTCACTTGTACACATTACATATCAGCATTAATTAATCCAGCATCGACTTAAACGTTTCCATCTGCGCTTTCATCTGTGCCATCAACATTGCGTTCTGGTCCTTTACGAAGGCGGCAAATTCTCTCCTTCTATCTAGTTTGACCGCTATTTGTTCTACGTCAGCATCATACTCATTGGATGACGTATCATCATGTATCTGCAGCTTGTCGGGAGGGCAATCATCGTCTGACGTTAGTTCTAATGGCCGTTTTTCTGGGGCAACACCTGGTGGGCTTTCTGCTGCTTTTCTCAAACGAAGGGCTAATTCTGCTAGAGGTACATGGTCTTCCGAGTCACTACTCTGAAGTTTTGTGCATTTCGTTGCGCGTGGCTGCGACTTTTCATTCTCCGATTCGCTAGACGTGGGTAATTGGCGTTTTGCTATTCGCCGGGATAATTCGGCCAGCGGTAAATCATCCTCCGACTCACTGGTACCTGGGAGTTGATTTGGTTCGGCTAACTGGGTGGGTGATGATTCAGCTTCTCGTCGGCCTGTCTCGACCGGCGGGTCTGGCCTTGTGCCAGTTATGTCTGGGGCCCGTGTCGGCATGTTGACGTCATTGTCTGCTGGCCAGTTACTGAATTCGGTTCCCTTGAAATCTCCTATGGGAACGTGGTCGGAATCGATTACATTTATTTCCTGATTGGTTTCACTTATACGGCTGAGATGATCTGCAACAACATTCTTTGAGCCTTTAATGTATACTATTTCACAGTTGTGCTCGGAAAGCATGATAGCCCATCTCTGTATCATTGGGTTTTTCATCTCTGAAAGATTTAAAAATGTAAGTGGTCTGTGATCAGTCAGAATGGTGAATTTTGATCCCAGTAAGTATTGACGTAATTTTGAGACTGCGTAAATGACGGCATATGTCTCGAGCTGCACAATCGGCCATTTTTGTTGTGTTTCGTTAAGTTGTTTAGACAAATATGGGATCACTTTCTCTTCTCCATTGTGTTCCTGTACTAAAACTGCTCCTACCGCTCTCAGTGAGGCGTCGGTATACAACTTATAGTCTTTAGTGACATCTGGATAAGCCAGCACTGGTGCAGAAGCCAGTTTGTGTTTTAATGTTGTGAAAGCGTTTTCGCAATCATTGGTCCAATTGAAGGTTGCATGTTTCCTCGTTAAGTCAATCAGTGGTGTGGCAATCTGGCTGAATTTGGGGATGAAACGTCGATAGTAAGAACACATGCCGATAAATGATCGGACTCCTTTCACAGTAGTCGGAGCTGCCATGTACTGTATAGCTTCTACCTTCTCCGGGTTTGGCTTGATGCCAGAGGCTGATACTACGTGTCCTAGATATTGTACTTCCTTTTTTAGAAACTCACATTTTGATAGTTTCAGCTTTAACTGTGCTTTTCGCAGGCGTCGAAAAACTTCCTCCAAATGAGCTAGATGTTCTTTGAATGTTTTTGAATATATTATTATGTCGTCGATGTATGCTGTTGCGAATTGATTCTGTATTCCAGATAGGACTTTGGACATCACTTGAGCAAAGAGGCTCGGAGCGTTGCAGATTCCAAAGGGCATTTTTCTGAAGTTCCACAAACCCATGAAGCAGATAAAGGCTGTCTTAGGTATGCTATCTTTTGCCATTGGGATTTGCCAATATCCTGACTTTAGATCTAGTGATGAGAAGAAGTTTGCTCCGCCTAGAGACGCGAGAATATCTTCTATTAGTGGAAGGGGATAGCTGTTTTTCTTCGTGATATTGTTTAATTTCCGATAATCGACAGCAAACCTGTTCGATCCGTCCTTCTTCCGAACTATTACGATGGGTGCAGCCCACGGACTGTCGGATTCCTCTATTATACCAGCTTTTAGCATGATACGTATCTGTTCCTCCACATATTTTCGTTGGCTAAACGGCGTTTTGTAAGGCGGCTGACGGACGGGAGCGTGGTCACCAGTCTCTATCTCCATCTCAGCAAGGTCAGTTGTACCGAGGTCGGCGTCACTCGCGGCAAACAGGTCAGCATTGGCTCGTAACAGCTGTTCGAGATCGTCCCTGTAAGCGTCGGTCAGATGAGCCAGTCGCGCTTGCTCAACTGGGTCAGTGGGTGAGGTGGTCGGGGCTAAGTCAAGGTCTTGTGGCACGTCAACAAGATACTCCAGATCCGAGTCATCTATTCTCTCAGCGTAGGCGATCACTTGATTGTTATACATTGTGAAGTCTCGGGTCGACGTGTTTATAATTCTTACTGGTAGTCGCTTATGGCGATCGGGTTTTGCCACTATCTCGGCTATGATTAAGCCTGGCTCCTCGGAAATTTCTGGTGTGTTATCCAGTGACCTCACATAGCACGTTTGATTCACCAGTTGCGTCCTATTCACAGCTGCCAGACACTCCACGACCGTATTGGCCGGGATAAATGTGCGTCCTTTGATCCTGACTAGCGAACTCGCCTTTTCGCTAATCGTGCGCTGCTGAGGGCGAAGCGGAATCATACTACCTTCGATACACAAGGCTTTTTTCTCGAAATATAATTTTGCTCCGAACTCCGTTAAGAAATCGTTTCCTAACGTGCATTGTTGTTTCAGTCCTGCTACAATTTGAAAGCTGAATGGTTTACTGAATTTACTCATCTCGACTCTAAATGTTCCTACACCAATGTTTTTCAAACGATGCCCGCTTGCTGAAATGAGTGGGATGCGGTCTTTTGGGTCCTCTGAAAATCTGAGAGTCTGTTTTTCCGTGATTTTATCAAAAAGTTCCTTTGAGATTAAGGAAATATCGGCGCCCGTATCAACGAGCGTATAAGCTTTTTGACTTCCGACTTTGATCCAGCACATGGGAGTGTTGGGTTTAACACGAATGTGCTGTACATTTTTGTAGTTCAAGTTCTGCTTCTGCGGGTTTCGCTTCCTACGGATGTTTTTTCTTTCCTTACTCTGTGGTTTCTGATTCCAATTAGCTCTAGCTCTACCGTGGTGGTCGTTCACAGCAGAGCTCGGCCGTTTCCCGTTTCTCTAGGAGACGTTGGGCAGGAACGACACTGCCATCCCACGTGTCCTACTTTGGTGCATCGGTGACAAATGGGTCGGCCGTCCGGGGTCCATTGATACGAGGGATTAGGCGGGTTTGGGCGGTCGAGGTCTCCAAGTCGCGGGGCCGAAAGAGGGGCGCGGCATTGGAGGTCCATAGTTGGGTCGGGGAACGTACGGTCTGGGTGGTGGTCGCGGGTATGGTGGATAGGTCGGGGTGAATACACGTGGTCCTGATTGTGGCTGGGTTTGTGGTTTCGGGGGGTCCAGTTTTTGAGCTGCCAGTTTTGATACAGTCTCTCCTAGGGATACTACCAGTTTCTCGATTTTGTCCAACCGTTCATTTCCACTTTGTACCATATCAACTTCCATGGGTTCCTCATCCATTTTCTGTGATCCCCGACATAATAAAAATGTTTTCAGCAGTTGTTGTTCATGCACAGCGAATTGAATTGCTTCCTCAAGGGTCTGAAAGGTATGCCTATATAATTTTTCTGCTAGCTGTTGGCTTTGTACTCCTTTGTTGAACACATCTAACAAAATTTGTTGGGTAGCGGGGCTATCAATGTCTGTATAAGCTTCCTTGGCTAGTGAAATGATTCTCTCAGAGTAATTCTGAATCGACTCAACGCGGAATTGTTTTGTTCTTCTTAAGGTTTCTTGAGCGTTTTTCTGATCGGCAAGGTCAGAATAGCGTTCCTTCATTAATTGTTTAATATCTGCCCACGTTAGATTTGCCTGTAGCGCTAGCATACGTTGGAGAAATTCAGCTGCGGGTCCACCAAGTGTTTTTAAGCAAATGATTCTCATCTGTTCATTATCTATACTGTAGCTAATTCTTTCCAGCTGTTTTAACCAGTCCATTAACTTATTATGGCTGTCGCCTGTATATTGTTTAATGTGGTTACTTAAGCCCTGAGCTCTTAATTCCATCCTGATTTGATTAAAACTCTCAGAGATACGATCCAGCGGAATCTCGGTCATTGTTCCTTTACTTTAATTAAATTCTCAAAATAAAATTTCGATTCACACAGGTTTTGCGGAGAGGTGTGCGACTAATTAGTTTCCTAATCCACGTACAGTTCATACATGTAGTACACAATGAACACGCGAACACTTCAATACTATGCAGTGGTCAAAATTTGGCACAGGTATTGTTTGGAGGATTTTAGGAATTTCCGGGCTTACTGCGTTGTTGAGGTAGTCGGATTGATTTGCTCCTCCTGCAGACAGATGTACTCGTAGTCGGATGTGCTGTCCTCAGGTCGTCCGATGTGATGCCCGAAGATCACCAGCACCAGATGTGACAGCTTGGTGACTGTCCAGGGGCCTACATCCGCGGTCTTGGCACCAGTTATAGGGTAGTTTTTTTCCCTGGCCGTGGGAAATCTAGGGATAGACCAATCGCTTCCGCTTTGTATACCCCAGAACAGTAGGTGGACAGCTCACTCGTTAAAACTCCGTGATGAGTGACTTCCCGGGCTGGATGCTTCCTCGGCCCGCCAACTACGTTGAGTCGCGACAGGCGAACGCCAGTCCGCTCCGAAATCGCAAAGACGTGATGGTTCTACCTCGTAGTCCGAGTCTAGGTCGAGTCTCCAGTCGAGTCTCGAGCCCCCGTCTCGAGCCCCGTCTCGAGCTCTGTTTATTTTCATTTGCACTCATATATATACACACGAGTCCACCCACGTAAATACATTGACGGCGTACAACCCGCACTGCTATTGGCCGGTTCTACATAACACGCCAACCCGCAAGTGAACCGGGCCGTGATTGGCCCGACACGCCAGCGGCCATTGCCCTCGCTGGATGTTGCTGACTGTTGATTCGCCGCAGGTCATGGGTTCAGTTCTAATGCACTTCTCGCACGCTGAGATTGCAGTTTTGCACGGCAGCCTGGCTGCTCGGTCGCGTGGCAACCAACGATGATTCGTGAACGTACCCGACTGGTGGCGCCAGTTGCCTTGTGGTATGCGAACTCACCGACACGAGCTCCGGTTCTTATCAGTTATAACCTCGTAAGGTGATCTCATCGCGGTGGCTAATAATCGAACAATGCGGGCGGCACTTGGCCTTATCTGTGATAGATCGGGTGGGCCGCATGCCTGACGCTCTTGTTGTGACAGGTGTGTGGGTGCTTCATGCGGCCCCATCGCGGTGACGCATACAGTACATTCCAGAGGCTGGCTCGTTCGTATTAACTTTAACTTCGTTACAATTCGTCGCTCCACCAGGGTGCCGCGCGAGGTTTGTGTTGACGGCGTGTTTTTGCTTGTGGTATATGTTGGTGTGCTGTGGTGATGAGGATGTGTGCAAATTGCTCTGGTGTGAGGTGTGGGTTGTGTGCTGTTTGTGCGGCTATGGATTCTGAAAAGGGTGTCCAGGATGCTTTTTTGAGGTTCCATCGGCCCGTGGGTGGATTGGGTGGTGGTCGGGATTTGGTTAAAGGTAATAGTTATGGGCGCGTGGTCGCTGAAATGAGGATCGGGATCGGAGGTCCATGATAGGGTAAGGGCTATGCGTGAGGATACCAGGGTTACTTCAGGGGTCGTGGGGAGGTGGGAGTTAATTGGGACGAGGTATGTTGGTGATCCGGTGTTGCGTACTGTGAGATTGTGTTGTGTTGCTAGTGTGATGAGTAAGTGTGCTTTGTGGTCGGGTCGTGTCGTTCGTGTGTCCCATAGTGGGTGATAAGAGTTAAAATCTCCAACTATTATGACAGGAGTGGTAATTTGGTCAAGTGCTTTATTTAATTCCGAAAGAGGTTCTGTGTTGCTTGATGGGGGTCGTAGATGTTCCTGAGTGTGTAGGCTGTGTTGTGGAGGTGTATTTCGGTGAGGAGTATGTTTGATGTGGTGTTAAAGTGTATCAGGCGGTGCGGTGTTGTGTTCCTAATGTAGGTGTAGACACCGCTTGCTCTGTGTGTGGTGTGTGTGTCTTGTCTGTATAGTGTGTAGTGGCGGATATTGAATTGATAGGGGTCGTTGGGTTTGAAGTGAGTTTCTTGGAGGCATAGTGCAGTATGGTTTGTTTGTAGTGCGTAGTGTTTGAATTCTGGCCAGTGTCTAATGAGTCCGTGCGTGTTCCATTGTAGTATTGTATTCATTGTCTGTGGGTGTTAGCGCGGGTGAGTGGTCTTTTCGGTGATGGTTTTTGCTTGTGTTTTTCATTGGCCGTTGTGGTTCTTTTGGTTGAGAGGGGGATGGTGTTGGGGTGAAGGGGATTGTGACGTCTGAGTCGGTCGTGGTGTGTTCGGTGTCCGTTTGCTCTGATCCGGTGTCTGTGCGTGAGTATTGTGCCAGTGATGTGGTCGATGTGTGTGAAGTTTGTGGGGATGTTGAGGCTTCTGGTTGGTAGGGTGGTGACGGTGGTGGGTGGCAGGGTGGAGTAGGTGCCAGTGGGCGGTTTGGGATGGGTGGTGGTGCTTGGAGTGGTCTGTGGGTAGTGGGGTGTCCTGGTGTTGTGGGGTGTTTCTTGTGTGTGTTGGTGTTGGTCGGTGTTGGTGTGTCTGTTTGTTGTGTGTTTGGGCTGCTTGCGCTGTGTTGGTATGGGCAGAGCCGGGTATTCTATGTAAGAGAGTGGTGGTGTTGATGTGTGGTTCCCCGACTCTGTGCGGCGAGTTGGCCACGTCGCCCGCGGGCCGAAGACCACTGCTCTGGCCTCGGGCAGGGACATGCCCCCGAGATGGATTCGGCGGAGCACCTCCCGCTCCGCCTGCCACCGGGGGCAGCCCCCGTCCGATGCCGCGTGGTCTCCCCCGCAGGCGGCGCAGCTGCGCTCGCCGCTCTTGCACTGGTCTGTAGGGTGTGGCTGCGCGCAGTTCCCGCATGTATGAGTGGTGCTGTGGCACCCCCCCTTTGAGTGGCCATAGCGCTGGCATTTGGCACAGCGTCGCGGGAGGGGTGCGCGTGGGTTGACTTGGTATCTAAGGTAGCCTGCTTTGATGTGTTTCGGTGGTGTGCGTGTGTTGAACGTGAGTATGTGAAGTCCTGTGGTGCGTGTGTTTCTTGGGGCCGGCCGGTACACGGCGGTGACAACCTTGTCGAGGAGCCTCTCGACCAAGACGTCCGCCGATATACCGGCCAGGTCTCTGGCCATGATGGTTCCCTGCGAGGTGTTTAGGTGTGTAGCTGGGGTGATAGAGACCGGGATATTAAGTATGGCGTGTATGGTAGGTAGGAGGCGTGCGTCGATGTTGGAATTTGCTTGTATGAGGAGCGCCCCTGATCTGAGTAATTTGGCGTGTAGGGGCGCTCCCGTGTAGGTGGCGAATTCTTCATCTACCCGCCAGGGGTCGAGGGAGCCCATGGACTCCCCGTCTCCCCGGCGACAGAACTCGCCTGTGCGTGTGGTGTCGTTGTCCATAGTTGTTCTGTGGGTCCGTGGGCTGTTGTATGCGTCTATGATGTATGTGGTGTTGGGAAAAGGTGCGTTGTGGCAGGTGTGTGTGCAACTCAGAACAGTACAATAGCTGGCGGAGGGTATAGAAGGGCGTGAAGGAAGCCCGACAGATTGTAAAAGAGGGGCAGAAAAGTCGAAGAGAACACAAAGAAATCGGAGAATGTGCGTGAAGAGAGCACGGTCAGAAAGATCAGATAAAGATCGTGCAGAGGGCACTAGAGGAAAAATAGGGGGTGGGGTGGAGGGAGCCCGGGGTGGGAGGGTTTGGCAGCACCGCGGACTGACCTTGTAGACGAGGAAGATCCGTAGATGTAGGCGGCGTAGAAGATGTGGCACAGCACTAGCACAGTTGCACAGATGAAGGTCTTGAAGAGATAGTTGAGTACTTGAAAACTTGGAGAGTCGAAGGCTTGAAGGCTTCAAGGCTTGTAGGCTTGAAGGGGCTTAACTGGAGATAGGTTCAGTTTCAGGAGAGGTAGGTTGTATTGGTTTATGAGTGGAGGAGGAGGAGATATCGATGGCGCGGGGAGGTGTGGTTTGATGCTTGGTGCGTGTGCGTGTATTGGTGATTGAGGCTTCGTGTGTGTGGTGGCAGGTGGCAGGTGGTTGATGGCTGGCGGTAGGCGGCTGGTTGGCAGGTGAGCTGCGGCGATGGTGGCTGGCGTCTTCGGAGATTCGTTCGTCCGCGAGTTCTCGGTTCTGTCGTCAGCGTCCGTACTCCGTGGCGTATCCGTGCGATCAGCGAAGGGGGTATGGTTTTTTCACAAACTCTATTCGCTTATATTTCGGTAAGATATCACTGCAATTTCGGAACCGGACATTCGGCAGCGCTAAATCTTGTGGGGCAGATCCCGGTGCAGAATATCGGCTGCACGCCGCCAGGTCCATTAGGCTGAACCATGGCGCAGCAGGCTGTCACAGATACGCCGTGACAATTGATAGGGTTCGATTGCGGCGACGTGTGCTATTGGAGACCTGTGCTATACCGTTTGAGGGACCTGTGCTATTGAAGTAGGTTAGGTAAAATCCGAAAGTTTCGAAATGTGACAGATTTATGGGTTTCAATGCTTGTAGGTGACATTCTTGACGTTGTGTGCACCTCTGATCTTCCCTTTATGGGCATAAAATAGGACTTATGCTAGTAGATGTGTATTGTGCAGGTTCCTTTAGTGTGGTCCCTTGTTATTGTTGGAGCTAGGACCTTTATGTATTAGATCACGCTGAAAACTTGAGCATTATACTAGCAGTGAGTGTACATAGCTGTCGGTTCAGCACCGACCTTCGTGTATGTAATACTGACGAGATTGGCTATGGTAGCACAATGGGGCATGACTGTAGAAGTTTGGAATTGTTGAGGAGTGTGTTATGCAATATCAGATGAATGGTGCTAGATAGATAGTGATCGCCCAGCCACATCTCGATTGCTGCTTCGATCACTTCCCTGTGACTGGCGAGCTGTTGGAAGTGGTCATGACGTGCACGTTGAAAAGTGCTGACTGCATGATCCACTAAAATGCCTTTTTTGTCCACTTCATTGACTTGCGCATGTGAGCGTAATATACTAGATTCTGGTCCAGCTGTTCAGCATCGTTCAGTTGCATGCTGCCACGCACACAAGTTCTACTCGTACCTTGCTTCGACGGCAGGTCACAGTAGTGGTACTGGCGTCATGTTCCGTAGTGATGAGGATCACCGTTTTCTTGTCCCTCCATGACACCACAGCGCACTTGCCATCAGTCACAGAGTAAACCTCCCAGTGTTAGAGCGACTTGGCTGACTGAATTGGTTTTCTGATCACCATCTCATGGATTTATTGATTTTTTTATAACATTTGGTGCTGGCTGCAAGGCACCTCGCACACAAGATACAACAATAAATCCCCAGCGAATAAATTCACGGCAAGGACAAGCATTGAACAACAATGCATAAAAATGACAATGCAACAATGCATCAATGACAATGCATAAATAACGCAAAACCTTCCAATTCCACGCCCTCAAGCCCATGCTTTTCGCTGTGGTGTACCGTTTCGTAGATGACGTCGTTGGAAAGGTATTGAAGCTAGCTTCTAATCATACAGGCTGTAATCACTGAAAGCAAGTTTGTAGTAAGAAGATGCATTTTGAAACGTCATTCCTCTCATTTTAAATGGGGGCATGGGTGTTCTTTTGTATGCTTGTGAATTTTGTATGTAAATTTACTCCTTCAATGTTGGCTTGCCCCATGAGCAATGAAACCCATGCCCATGTTTCTGAAAATTATTGAGGGGATCAGTGACATACCTATAATTTGTGTCAGGGGGCGGGGGGCAAACGGATTTGGAGGGAGCCCACCTACCCCCATGAAAAAAGTCTTCGGCATTTCGAGCACTATTTTTTTTTAAACGGGACCTTTAAATAAAATAACCGGTGACCAAATGAATTGTTCTGTGGAGGAGCCTGATCTACCACCATCGTTTCTGAGTCGTCGGATTTCATCTCTAACTTCCCACCCTGTTCAAGGTTTTCTTTTGGTATCCCTTGATAAGTCACTTCACACTGCTGAACTTACACCTATGCAAATCAACTTAAAATGTAAATTTCCCAATTTCAGGCATTCCAGTTCATAGCACCAGGTCGCCACTACGCCAACGTTCGTGCACGTGCACATCCATCTTGCGCATTTGGGGCATTAGCCACACATCATGCGATGCTACGGTTTCTGCTGGGCCTCCTACGTTATGCTAATTGCTGCCACATGCTAGATTTGCGCCATATTTGGCGCGATGGAATGCTTCGTATGGATGTTCGCTGCGAAAATTCGATTAATCAAATTCGATCGTTATTTCTATACGTCCCACATTTTCTGCTGGTTAAGAAATGCCGATATCCGCTGAGCCTTGATGCACCTTTGGTTAAATATGCTCCCAGATTGTCTACCGAACCGAGGCCCTACATCAGTGGTCTTTTTGGACCAATTGAGTCTTTCTTCGTCTACGGATGTGTCTTAGGACTGCAATCCATATATAATAGGTGCCCAACACATTTTCGAAACCCCTGCTCGTTTTAAGGTTTGTTTTTCTTTACGCACCGATAATTTGTTTTGGGTACCGGGACGTTTTCGAAGATCCAGATATGTATATTTAGTGCCCGGTCTATTTGTTCTTTTTGGGACCATGCTGCTTTTTGCGGCCCCAGCATCTTTTCATGCCCTTATGCGGTCTCATGACCTCTGTGTGCTTTGAAAGCTTCCGGTGTATTTTGTAGAGCTCCCGGTGTGTATATTTAGGGCTGCAGCGCATCTTTAATGCTCTGTCGCTTTTTGCGGGACTCTGTGCGTCTTGGAGGGCCAGGTGCATTTTCGGCTCCCGTTGCGCTTTCATGGTCCCACTGTGCTTATTTGGCGCTTCTGGCACATATTTGTGGGGCCCCAGTACAATTTTGGGACTTCGTTGCGATTTTTAGGGGTCTTGGCGCGACTTTTCGCGCCCAGGCGCGTGGTGTCGGTCACCCAACGCCAGTTTTCTGGGTTCGATGTGATTTTTGTGGATCTTTGCTGCATTTTTTTAGAAGTCCGAATCCCTGCCTGATTTGTTCGGCCCCTAGCGCCATATTTTTGCATCCCGCCTCGATTTTTCGAGCTCCGGTACGTTTCTTTTCGGGGCCATACGCGATTTGTGAAGGTATCTGGTGCTATATTCGGTACTCCAGAACCATTTTCCCTACTCGGACATTTATTTTACGGAATCCATCGTTATTTTGGAGGGCTCCAGTTTCATTTTGTTATGGTACCGATGCGATTTTGTGGTCACACTGTGCGTATATGGGACCCTAGACGCGAATTTTGGGGAGCCCGACGTGAATTTTTGATATGCCCAGACCAAGTTTTTGGGACTACCGACGGAAATTGTAGGTCCCGAGCACGATATTTGAGGGACCGGTTGGAGTTTGCGGGGTGCGTTGTATTTAGCTGTGGCCCCAACGCGATTTTGGTGGTTCCTGTTGCAAATTCTTGGGCCTCGGAGCGAGTTTTCTGTGGCCCGTTGGGTTTCTTTGGAACCCCCTACACGAATTCTGGTGGACCGACGCAAATGTTGGTAGCCACAGTGCAACATGTGGGGGCTTCGGCATGATTCTTGGGAGCTTACCCCTCTCAAGAGGAAGGGATATTTGCCCCTTTGATATGCCACTGCGGCTACTGAAAGAGTTTTTTTAGCCGATGGCACCTTTCGGAGTAGAAAAGGCCACTCGGATAATTGTTTTCCGGATCTGTTCTGAATTTTCCGGTGCTGAGGTCAATACGATCGAGTGTCGTGATCTTTTGGAGATCGAGTTCTATTTTTAAAGGCCCTTATTGGGATATTTTGGGCCCCGGTATGATTCTTCGGTCACCCGGATATGCGATCCGGATATTTTTGGTGCCCTGGCACGTTTTTTTCCGGGGAATAACTGGTTTTGGGGGAATTTGACTCGATTTTGAGGCCGCAGAGTGACATTCCTGGTAATAATTGAGTTTTTTTGGGGGGTGGGGGGGCAGCTGCAACTCTGGTGGCCAGGCGCGACAATTTGGGCCTCCAGTGTGATTTTCTAGGTCTGCGACGCGACTTTTTTGTAGTCCAAGTGTGAGCTTTTGGGCCCCGATGTCATTTGCTCGGATCCATAGCGCGAGCTTTAGCGGCCCGGACACTTTTTGTGAGGTCCAATACGTTTTGGGGGCTTTTGGCGTTATTGTTGGAGCCCCAGGGTGATTATCCATGTACGGATTGTTTTTCGTTGCCCAGGCTTCATTTTTTGGCAGCGATGAGACTCTTGGGGCCCGGTACAACCTGTCGTGTCCCTAACGTGATTTTCAGGGTTCGGGCATGAGTTTTTGATACCCCAGGTTCAGCATGATTTTAAGGGGCTCCGGGTCTTTTGGGGCTCATATCGTGATTTTCGAGTATCCCGGCTCGACTTTTCTGGCGACCCTAGTGTGATTTTCAGGGGCCCAGACGCGAACTTTTGAGGCACCGAACGTTATCTTCCGGCATGGAGGGGGCGACTTACCCCGCTGCCCCCCCGGTGGCGACGCCCCTGGTTACAAGAGGTAGCCCGCTGGATTCCTCGGCGTGCTCACATTCTCAATGAATAGTAGTGCTGGATCTCGGGCGTGGGCGGGTGGAAATTGGTTGGATGCAAAGAGGATGCAAATGGATGACCGTTGTTCTACTCACATATGCGTTTTAAACTCTTTGCAGGATTTGCTGGACATACAATTGTGAAACCCAGAGCATCGCTCGGTTCGAGTATTTACCTTCGAATGGTTTGGTGACCTGACTACATGGCAGGCTTAGTGCATACTCAGGTGCTTGCACTTTTCTAGCACGTTCCCAGGTCAAAAAATGAATAGTGAATACTAAGGATGTGACATTCGCATATACAGAAGCACAGCCAAGGGGGCCGTCATCCCCTTAGCAACCAAAAACACATGAGATCGAACAAGAAATTGTGAGATTCTCATCGCGCAAAACCAAAAAGTTTCCGCGCTTCAAGCGCGGCAAACGCGTTTTCCATGTCATGTCCTGTTTTTAGGTCAGCCCCCACTTTAGAAGATCCTGGCTCCGCCACTGAGCATATATATCATTATATTCCAACATATATGGTGGCATTACGCGGAGTAGACAATCTCGTAATGGATACCGGTCCGTGGGTGAGAAAAACGAATGTAAAAAGGTTTTCTGCCCCCTCTGCTTATGGGGTAAACCTCATTTCGGCTCGTAGAATAGTCTAGGGTACCTCAGCGTTTGCGATATTTAAAACCCCGGTTATGTTTTCAATAATGGCTCGACTCATCTCAGAGCTCTGATCTCACATCTCTGAACGCACCTCCAAAGCCAGCCTTCTATATTGTGCGAATTAGTCAACGACAAATGCAACGAAGATCAGACATTAGTGGCGCAGCGTGATATAGACGTGAATAATATAGCTTCATTTTGACACAGGTCAACTATTTCTATCAGAAATTACATCTCAACAGACGCAGCGACTCTCAGGCAGGTCCGACGTCCTCCAGTGGGAGCCAGGGCGGGTGGCCGGCGGCGGACGCCAGAGGCGACCGCCCCGACGACCGTTCCCCAAGAAGCCCGGAAGACCGAGGGCCCTGCGGCGCGCCAGGAACCACAGACGTCACTACACGTGATCAACCCGCACCGTCACTACTGCGTCGCATGGCCAGGACGTCGGCCCCGAGTCGAGAACAATAGCACTACGCAGGCGGGCCGACATCCTCGACATCGACACAGAGACAGACATCCGATCTCAGCACAACGGTCCCTCCGTGGGAAACGGTGCGTCCAACACTCGTCCAGGCCCGCGTCGGCGGCGTCGCACAGTGAGCGTCAGCATTTCACCGGACGCTGGGAACCACAACAGCGCGACTGGCAGAGGCCGGTACTGCAGCCCTGATCTAGCGACCGGCGCCCGACACTCTAACGACACGACGTTCAATCACCGCAGCCCATGACAGCGGCAAGACACGAGACACGCCTGTCCACAGGGTTCCCATAATAAATAACTTGTCCTACATCACCCCTGTCGTCACATCGACGACGGCGGCGGGGCCGCGCCGGGGGTCGGGGTGCAGCGGTGGCGGGCGGGCACGCGGTCGGATATGGGGAGGGTCGAGGTCACATCGCAGAGGCGACGGCCGGCCACCGGGTGCTGGAGAGGAGGGGAGGTACAGCGGTCGGCTGCACGGTTTCGAGGTCACACCTGGCGGCCGGGGCGGCGGGGTGTCAGCCGGAGGAGGAGGGGCAGGCAGTCCACGACCGGCTCTCGACGGGCGAGACTTCACTCGTCAGCGCAGATAGGCGGGCGACAGGTAGCCGGAACTGTCGCCCAGGACGGGGGGGGGGGGCGAATGGCGGGATTTAGATGCCCCAAAACCAACTTTGTTACAGAATTGAAAGACGAGCTGATAACTGTCCCCAAACTGTCATCCGCATTGCGTAATCTTCTTGTACCCACATAGTTACAGCGGTACGATACAGAACTACAAAGATGATTGTCCAATTGATGTGTTAGGTCCATATATAGGCCTCAAAATGAGCGAATGTTTTGAGCGTTGATGTGAGTTATATGTCATAACTAAGGTATATTCAGATACGTTGGAATGATAGTGGCCGGCACGCCTGTTCCGACATATATTGTGGTGAGCCTAGAAATGTATCGACTGGAGTCGTGAGAAGACCCACGACCCCAGCCAAACATATTTAAATGCTCACAACTTCCGTTGGAGTAGTCGCAGGGATACGACGTACAGGTCATTACTATTTGAACATATTACAATGCCGCCATACATTCAGCAAGTTCTCCGATAACTATGTTCAGATACTGTGGAAAGCTAGATGAGTCGAATGTGGATGCGTCATCCCTCAGCTACGGTATCTAGCAAATCAGTAACATGAGAATCAGGCTTTCAATATCAGCATTTCGCTTCAATCTGCAACAGCTCCGAAAATATGTAGCTCCGTTCTGGGCTCGGTCGCTAAGCGCCATGCTGGTCAATGCCATATCTTCAGGCAGCCCGGTACTACCGACCGCCACCACGCCACGAAACGCGGCACCCTCCGACAGCCGAACCGGCGCGAGGGGATCAGGTATCAGACCGGAGGGAAGGTCTGACAGGTGATCACTCTTTCGAGATATGGCAATGGGCAGCCCGCCGGGGACTCCGGAGGGCTGTGAGTGTGTAACTCCGGGGAGTTACACACCTGCGGCAGTACAGACGAAATTCGACAGACCGGCTGTGGCAGTCAAAGGGTTAACAATTTGACCGTAATGTAACAACGTATCAATAACGTTGAACTGCTTGTTTCAGTGCTTACGCGCCGCCTCCGAGCACGCGGCACAGGCGCTGGGTGTGCCCGTGCACCAGGATTGTTTCCAGGCAATCCAGGTGGGTACCAAATGTATGTCCATTCGGATATGCATTTGTCAGACAATGTCCGGCGGCCAGGGACGTCGGCACGGACGGTGGCCAGTGGGGCGGCAGGTTTGCAGGCAAAGCCAATTGTCAGCTAATTTTTCGCCATGCAACCTCACGCTCTTCCTGTCAACATTGTTCAATTAAGCGAAATGGAGGTAGAACAACCATGTGGGGAGCAACAGATTCCTCGCCACGCGATGACGGCACCAGGCCGAAAAAGCACGCGCGAAATAAACATTCACTCACAATAGATAACTTGGCGGTGTTCAGTGTTCAACGAACGCCAATATTCACTCCCATGAAGTGGCGGCGACCTATCGATGGTTGTTTGACGGCTATTGAACATTTGCTATGATACTACAGGAGGTGGTGCGTGAGCGCCATCTGGCCGATATGGCGTCGGAGGCGAACGTACTGTTGCCCGGCATGGTGCTACCCAGCCAGCTCTTGCGGGCATCAGTACGTCTCGACGGCGCCGACCAAGACTCATACATGCACCTGGGCACAGTAAGTGAGCCACATTGTTTTCACAATACTTCTTCGTGAAATTAGACGTGCTACAATATTTTTTTTCATTGGGTGGTTCACGACGCAATTTATGCTCACGGCTAATGGCGCCACCCACACTAGTTCGCCGGTGGGCACGGGATTGGGAAATGTTCAAGCGGTGCGAGTGTAACACGTGTGCTACAAGGAGCCATGACTCAGACATGACTCGGATGTTGTAACCCCGTGAGCGCTGTGAGACATGATGACGTCGTTGTACCGCTAATGTGCTACAGTACGCGGCGACGTGGCATCAGCAGACGACCACGCTCAGTCTGCCCTGCAGC